>JACCIX010000960.1:0-156134 GCA_025506515.1 Flaveria trinervia | reverse complement strand
CGTTATTGGCTCTCTCCGATCCTTTGTCAGCAGATGTACCATACTTAACACAAAGGACAGTTTGGCAAAATTTGCTAAAACGTCAGATGATGCTATCTTTGTTGGATATTCCTCCAACTATATTGCCTATAGAGTTTACAACATTAAAAAACAATAACTTGAGGAATCATCCAACATTATTGTTAATGAGCACACTCCTTGTGTTAGGGGGAATGGACCTGATCATATCTTTGATTTAGAATTGTTTCCAAACTAATCTAAACCATCTTCCGTGAATGTTTCAGCTGGAATAGGTACTCAAAGTGATTCTGATGATGACCAACTATTTTAGTTAACCAGACCTCTTCCAAGTTCTCCAAGAAATGATGAAAATCAAGCTCCCACAATTGGAAGATTTGATATTATAACTATCTCAAGAACTAGTGGAACATCAAAAAATTTTCCAAAAATTGAGCCTCAAAACTCATTCAGGGGCTATGCACAACACAAAGTTGATAGAAGCAACATTTTGAAGGAACAAATAACTGTTAATGTTGTTCCACAACCAGCTAATACTCATGTTGTCTCTTCTTCATTTAATCAGTCCTCCCTAAATGAGTGTGAGACATCAGTTGGACAAAGTGTTCAACTTTCTGAGCAAAGCATGTCTAATTTGGATCTATCCATGTAACTGGATGTAATTCCTAGGCTTAAGATTCATAACACTCACCTAGCTGAGAACACCATTAGAAATGTTTCTCAAGCCATGAGAACAAGGGACAAACTCATAATATGAATGTCTATTTGTATTCATGTTTCTTATCTTACATAGAACCAAAGAAGTTAAAAGAATCCTTGAAGGATAGCAGTTAGGTTGAATCAATACAAGAGGAATTGCTTCAATGTAAAAAACAAAAGGTTTGGAACCTATGTCCTTTACTATCCTATCAAGTACCAATAGGCACTAAATGGGTATTCAGAAATAAGATAGATGATATAGGCGTGATTATAAAAACTAAGGCAAGACTGGTAGTTCAAGGGTACATGCAATAGGAGGGAATTGATTACATAGATGTCTTTGCACCTGTTACAATACTTGAGGTAGTGAGCCATTTTCTTGTTTATGAAACATCCAACAACTTTACAGTCTACTAGCTTGATGTCAAGTGTGCCCTTCTATATAGGGATATAGACAAGGAAGTCTATGTGTGCCAGCCTCCAGGATTTTAAGACCCACAACACCCCACTTATGTGTTCAAATTGGATAAAGCTCTCTATGGCCTGCACCAAGCACCTAGGCTATGGTACGAGACTATGTCTTAGTTTCTCCTGAATAATGGTTATACCAATGGTAACATTGACAATACATTATTCATCAGAAAGTCTGGGAAAGACATTTTGCTAATGAAAGTTTAGGAAATGACCAAATGTGTAAGGACTTTGAGAGCATTATGTAGAAGAAATTTGAAATGAGTTCTATGGGAAAAAGACCTTTTCCTAGGAATTCAAGTAAACCAGTTGAAAGTTGGGTTCTTTACCAATCAATCTAAGTATGTTCAAGACATCTTAGAAAGATTTGATATGAAAGATTGCAAGCCAGCAATGACTCCAATAGCTAGAAATCATAATATTTGTCTTGACTCTAAGGGGATGATAGTGATCAACATTAGTATAGGGTAACCATTGGATCTTTAATGTATCTCACAACAAGTAAACCTGATATCATGTTTGTAACCTGAATTTGTGTAAGATATCATGCTGCTCCAAAGGTGTCTCATCTAGTTGCTGTCAAGAGAATCCTCAGATATCTCAAAGGATCACCTAAACTAGGTCTTTGTTATTCAAGGAACAACAACTTCAATCTCTATGGCTACACTGATAGTGACTATGATAGCTGCAACATCAACAAAAAATCAACATTAGGAGATGTCAATTTCTTGGTGGAAGGATAATCTCATGGCAATTCAAGAAGCAATCCTGTCTCAACATCATAGTTGAAGCTAAATACATTATTGTTGTTACTTGTTGTGCTCAGCTGTTATGGAATCAAAACTAGATGTTCGAATATAGATTCATTTTATGGGAACTCCTATCCATATTGACAACAAGAGTGCCATTTCGATTATAGAAAATCCGGTTAAGCACTCAAAGACAAAGCATATTGATATAAGGTACCATTTCATTAGAGATATTCATGAGAAAAACTTGATTAAACTAGTCAAAGTTAATTCAAATGAACAATATGTTGATTTGTTCACCAAGGAATTTGATGAACAAAGATTTAAGTATCTTATTACGGATATTGGAATTATAAACATTGATTAGTCTATATCATTTGAAAAACCTTTTCAAATTTGTGTCTTGTCCTTGTCAATACAAGTTAAGCCCTATTACAAAAGGTCTTTCTTCAAATTTTTACTAAGTGAAAGTTCTTCTGAAGAGAACTTAACCCTTGAAAGACGTCTTAAATTTCTTCTGAAGGATAATTCCTCCAAGCTTAAACCTCTCTTCTAAAGTGTTGTTAGTCCCAAAAGAAACCTTTGATAAGATATCAAACCTTCTTCTAAAATTAATAAGCTTCTCCACTCGGAAGGCCTTCTTACTCTCGGGGAGTAAGTTACCTTCCGAAGTAAGTTTAGCTACGGAAGAAGATTACCTTCGGAAAAGATTTTACAGTCGGAAGTAAGCTAAACTGTGTAACGGAAATCTTTTGGTCCCCACTCTGAAAATGGCAAAGATTTTATTAATGATGTCAAAATATATTAAATGGGTTTAACCTTACCATAATTTTCACATCATACCCCAAACTGTGATTTCACCTTATCCATCCGCCATTTTACCGATTTGAAAATTTTTGACCTATCCTTTTAAGCTTTTTACCAATTTCATAGCACTAAGTTTCCTTCATCTCTTATTTTACTCTCAAAATAAACCTTACTTCCTTTGTAACTTTCTCAAACAATGGCACTAAACCTTCAGTGCAACCAAGTCACACTCCTTGACTCCTTTAAGGATGTTGAATTCGCAAAAAGCATCCACTTCCTCACCCAATTGACCTACTACACTGCCCTAACTATGAACCCCACCGTTTACTCATTCCAAATGGTAGAGTTTTGGGGGAACAAATAGATTATAACCCTAAACTATGTTATGGTGATTAGGTCAAATTTTGTGGCAAGTATTTATCATATCAAAATAAATCATCAGGGAGCATCTCGAGCTTCATGATGAAGGCTATTCAACGGAATTCTCCAAATCAAACCTAGATGACACATATACCCATGTGTGATATTTGTGGGGATGTGGCAGATCCATGTTATACAAGTTCAATTTCTCCGATAACTAGAAATCCTGCTTCATATAGTCCTTTACTACCTGTCAAATAAGTCTGGGGGCTGGGATCAATATCTTTATAAACTAGGATGCATAGTTCATTGGTTCGTAAAAGGCCTTCGTTTCAACTACTCAAGATTTGTGCTGACCAATCTTATGGGAAACCTTCAAAGGGAAACATTTTACATGTATCCTAGGTTTATTCAACACACATAATCAACTGTGATCTGGATCAGAGTAAGCTTGTTTGTGCAGCTGCTCTTACTGTCCCTCACATGAGGCCGTCCATCTTCAAGGTGTTGAAGAGGTCATCAACCAACTTTATTGGAAGACAAACTCAGCTACTACATGCCTCAGCCAAATCCAGTTCAAGTTCCTACTGCACAACAACCACAAGCATTAGCTGAGCCTCTACCATCTCAATCACAACCTCATCACAGCTTTTTCACCCCTGGTAACGTTGACTGGAGCAGTTTACCAGATGATCTCTCTGGTACTGAGCAATTATTTGTTGGTGATGGTCAACATGGTGGTGAACATCCTTTTGGGAATCTAGCTCTCATGGCCCTGGAATCTGTTGACGGTTCATGCTCCAATGCATCTTCTTCACAGGTAACCCAGGTATCCTCTGAGGCTATGGCCAAGCTTTGTTCTGAATCTTGCATAGATGCATTTGTCTCTATTAGAGAAGCAAATATAGCTGTAATTAATCAAAATCTAGAGCTTGAGCAAACTATTTCCAAAAGAAAAGCTGAATATGAGTCTGTCCTTAAGGACAAAGATGATGAGATTTATAAGCTTAAATGCCAATTAAATGATGAAAAGGCTAAGCTAGTGGTCATTCTTGAGAACCATAAGGAACTCAAAGAAAAACTTGCAATTACCCAAGTTGAGTGTGACCGCTGGGTGTCATCCTGCAAGGGATTTGAAATGTGCTCAGTAAGCAATCTGCTTCGAATGTGAAGTTTGGAATTGGTTACAACCATATTGCACCTCCAACAAATTTTACTCCAAAACCAATAGTAAAATCTGAAAGTGAAAGCAATCTCCAAACCACATCATCAAGTGCATCATCCTCAAGTGATCTCCTAAAATCATAAGATGAAATAAGGGTTGATACCTCAGCAAGTCAATTGGCTGATGGGTTAACTACTGATAAGCACATGAAGCTGAGTATTTCAGATGTTGTCCCTCAAAGTAACTTAAGTACTGAAGGGCAAGTTACAACAACTGAAAAGCATTTCAAATCAGCTGAAATAAATGGATTAACAACTACTGACAATGAACAGCTGAAGAACAACTCTTTAGTTGTTACAGATTCTTCAGTACTGAACAAAATTACTGAAAGTAGGAAAGTACTGAAGAACACACCTTCAGTAGTTTCCACATCAGCAGTTGATCAATCCAAGATGAAGAATAAGCCATATGAAATATGTGGTAAATTCAATCATCTTTCTAATGAATGTTGGTACAGAAAGGGTTCCTTGTAGGATTCTGTGTGCCCAAGACACTTAGAATATTGATGTGGTTAGTACGTCATGATCCAAGTCGGGTTATACCCAATAACAAGCTTAGCAAACACCAAATAATATTTAATTGATGATGTGATCATGCAATAAAATATTAACACCTATTTAAAATGGCTACATATGTTATACAATTAATTGGTTAGTTGTATACATTTACTAAGAGATACCAAGTTATAAGACCATGTAACATTGTAATGTGTCTAATTTTAAAAGGGGGGAAACCCATTTTCAAAGCCTTTTTGGCCGCCCCCTTATTGTGTTCCTATTGGACCACTTTGTTGATTAGAGACACACAATTAAGGGGTCTTATAATTTTGCCTCTTGGACCAGCCATTTGATAGATTCACATGCAAAAGCTCTCTCTCTCTTTCTCCCCTCTCTAGTTTCGGAAACCAGGCAGAAAGAAGGAGCTCCAGCAGCTTGTTTTGGTGTTCAATCCTAGCATACAAGGTGTTTTGTAATAGTGCTTGGGGTATACGAAGCTTGAGGATCTCTACATTGAGTTCTTGGTCGATTCAAGCATCCAAAACACTCCTCTAAGTCGATTTTTCTGCTGGAGAAAGGTAGCAATTCACAGCCTCATATGGCTGTGATTTTATGTACATTTATGGTTGTTCATAGCTTGTCCATTCATATATTTAAGATCCCTATTGATTTGGGTTTTGTTTTCCATCTTAAAACCACACTTAGAACACGAAAATTTCAGATTATAAACTTGTTATAATCATATACATCCGCTGCGTTTTCTGAAAAGATTAAAAGGTTATACTATGTTTTAGTGTTCTTTCAACCCTTCAATGGCATCAAGAGCCGGTTATATGGATGGCTTGTTTGTTTCATCTTTTGAAATTGGTTTAAAAGATGATATTAGATATGTTATAGGCTGTTTTTGGGCTGGTACATTATATCTTGTTGAAATCCCCAACTTTCAAGGTTACATTACACATGCTTGTGATTAAACCTTGAAAGATATGTATGTTGAAATGTTGGTTGTTTGGACAATGATTAAAACCCAAATTTCAGTTTATGTTGGCTGAAATTTGGGGTTTTAAATGGGGTTTTCATTATTTGAATAGATGATATGATCATTGGTTGTTAAAGTGCATAACCTAGCTAGTGGCCTTGTGTTGTTTGGATGTTTCAAGTGGTTGTTTTATTCATTCAATTTGGTTGTAATATTTGTGTTTATTCATTTGGGTTGTAATTATTCATTCATTTGGTTATGTAATAATAGATTAGGTTCATTCCTTTACTAGAAAAATGTATTAGGATACAATTTTGTAAAAGGAAGATGTACAAGATCAAGACCCAAAGATGGACACAAAGACACAAGAAACATGGAGCATTTGGATGTGGTTTCTAGTGGAGGTTCATGGAACCTTTATGATATGTTTGACCCTTAGAAAGACCATAGACAACACTTGTGATGGCAAACAAGTGTTGTCAACATAAGGGCTATGGTTATCACATATGATTGTTAATGTTTATGCTTGGTTGATTGTTTGTTGTCTTGATTGTTTGTTGATATTTGGATATTCTAAGCAAACTTACTAACAATCTTAACAAGCTGAAAATGTTGGTTCTTTAAAGTTAATAAAAGTTATTAAAATGGTTTAATGATTTTAAAGATTAAAATTGTTTTAATCAAAGGACCATAGGGTATCTTGTATTTGAAAGCATACAAATACAAGTACATAGAGTTTCTAAACTAGAATTAAGAAATCTCTAAATTTTTTAAACGAGATCAACACCGTCCTTTTACACACACTTGAGTCACTTGGGAACTCTTAGTGGATAAAGATCACCCAACCATTTTGAGGGAACTTGTGATTTGAGGTGAGAATGCCTTACTTATGGGATAAAGGTCACCTAACCATTTGTTTTGGCAAACTCACACGTGGGTGTAAGTAGGATGTCTTGATTTGCAAACCATGTTAAATGGATCACCTACAATGTGGTTTCCAAATGGTGTTGATGGGATTTTCATGCCGACTTTACATATGATGTTCAAGAGTCGATCCCATACCTCTAGAAGTTGCAAATGGTTGCAATCGTCAAACGTTGACCACCTTATTAATTTAAAACGGGGATAAAGGTCACCTAACCACAATTTAAATGTAATATTGGGTTCTAGATTTTAATATGAAAAGTCTTGTAAGACATTTGTTATTAAAATTACAATATCGAAAATACTAAATAAAACTTTGTTAAATTTTGTAGATGGCCTCTAATAATGATAATTCCGATAACTCATCCGCGTCCAACCAATCCCTACGAGCGATCCTCCAAAAGGAACGTCTAAACCATAACAACTTCATCGATTGGTATCGAAACTTGAGAATGTTCTCAAGCAAGAGAGACGATCATATGTTTTAGACGACCCTGTCCCCGATCAACCTAACGAGGATGATGAGGAGGCCTTTAACGATTGGCTGAATACACTGAGGACTCCGTCCAAGTGTCTTGTCTCATGCTAGCGAGCATGACTCCGGATCTCCAAAAGGAGTATGAACATCACGGAGCTTACGACATGATAACCCAGCTGAAGGAAACGTTCCAACAGCAAGCAAGGGTTGAGCGTTCGAAACGGTTCGAGCGCTCCATGCATGTCGTATGGACGACAATCAATCTGTTTCATCTTATGTACTTAAGATGAAAAGTCACATTGACCGCCTCGAGAGGCTTAATTGTCCCGTCTTGAAGGAATTGGCCACGGATTTGATCCTCAATGGCCTTACCAAAAGGTTTGAGACATTCGTGTTGAACTACACATGAATGCTTGGATAAAAGCATTGGTGAGCTTCACTCAATGCTCAAAACGGCCGAGGCGGCCATGGGTAAAGGGTTTTACCCGTTCTCACCATTAATGAAGGTGGGAAACAAAAGGCCTCGTCCCGCACCCAAGGCAAAGGTTGCCAAGGGTAAGGGACCCGCTTGGGGAAAAGGGAAAGGGGTGGCAAGGGTGCCACCCAAACCACAAGAGAAGAAGCAAAAGGTTGCTACAAATGACCCATGCTTCAAGTGTGGGGAGATTGGACATGGGCAAGGAATTGTCCTGTCCATCTCCAAGAGTTGAAAGCCAAGAGGGATGCCGGGCAGACCTCAGGTACAATATACATGATTCATATTGATCTTAATGTTACATCTTCTAACACATGGGTATTGGATACCGGATGTGGAACTCACATTTGCAATTGTTGCAGGGGTTCACAAGAAGTAGGGACTTCAAACAAGGGGATGTTAGCCTCTTCATGGAAATGGAACTAAAGTCTTAGTTGAAGCTCGTGGAGACTACATCCTGAGACTTCCAAGTGGTTTGGAAGTTATTTTGAAGAATGTTTTGTATGCTCCTAGTTTGACTAGGAACATTATTTCTGTATCCCAATTAAGACATTATGATTATGTATTATCTTTTATTGAAAATGATATTCATGTTTCTTTAAATGGTATGTTCTATTTTAAAGCTATTCCAATTAATGGTATTTATGAATTGGTTCATGAAAATACTTTAAATAGCTCATTGTACCAAACTAACACCAAGAAACTCAAGTTGGACTTAAGTGATACCTATCTTTGGCATGTCGTCTTGGTCATATAAACAAGAAACGTTTACAAACACTTCAAAAGAATGGTCTTTTAAAAACAAATGAATGTGATTCATTTGATGTTTGTGAGTCTTGTTTACAAGGTAAGATGACTAAGGCACCCTTTAATGGAACTACCGAAAGGGCAAAAGATTTAATAGGAATCATACATTCGGATGTATGTGTCCTTTTAAGCCAATGACTAGGAATGGTGAAAGATACTTCATTACCTTTACCGACGATTATAGTCGCTATGGGTATGTGTACTTGTTAAGGCACAAAGACGAAGCTTTTGAAATGTTCAAAATCTTCAAAATGAAGTAGAAAATCAACTCAACAAGTCAATTAAAATTCTTCGTACCGATAGAGGAGGTGAATACCTAAGTGATGCCTTTCAAAATCATCTTAGGAGTTGCGGGATTGTCTCACAACTCACTCCACCTGGAACACCACAACATAATGGTGGTGTCTGAGAGGAGGAATCGAACCTTATTGGATATGGTCCGATCTATGATGGCTAGAAGCACATTACCTCTATCATTTTGGGGTTTCGCTCTGCTCTCCGCGGCCCGTATTCTAAATATGGCCCCAACCAAAAAGGTAGAAAGGACACCTTTTGAGATATGGCATGGAAGAGTTCCATCCCTATCGTACTTAAGGGTTTGGGGATGTGAGCTTATGTTAAGACTCCCACCCTAAACAAATTGGATGTCCGATCCACCAAGTGAATCTTTATTGATATCCTAGAGATTCTATGGGATATTATTTCTATGATCCAATGGAACAAAAGGTGTTTGTTGCCAGAAAGGGTGAGTTCTTAGAAGCAATGTTCCTTATAGAAGGAGCTAGCAGTAGAACAGTGGATCTTGAGGAAGATCAAGAACCACAGCCCGATGCACGTTTGGTTGAAACTAGCACTCAACATAAGGATGTTGAGGATGATCAAGTGGTTGATCAATACACACAACACGTTCGCAGAAGTGGTAGAACTAGTAATCCACCTGAAAGATATGGATTTTTCATGGATGGATGCTATGTGATAGATTCTGATGAACCAACCACATACCATGATGCAATGTCCAACACGGATTATGACAAATGGCTTGAAGCCATGAACGTTGAGATGCAATCCATGTATGACAATCATATGGGACTTGGTTGTACCACCTCTTAACTCCAAGATAGTTGGAAGTAAGTGGGTTTTCAAGAAGAAAACCGATATGCATGGAAACTTGGATACTTATAAAGCTAGACTTGTAGCAAAAGGTTTCACTCAACTCAAGGGGTTGATTATGATGAAACCTTCTCACCTGTTGCGATGCTAAAGTCTATAAGGATATTGTTTGCCATAGCTGCTCATTATGATATGAGATTTGGCAAATGGATGTCAAAACCGCTTTCCTAAATGGATATCTTGAGGAAGATGTCTATATGGTTCAGCCTGAAGGTTTTGTCGATCCAATACATCCTAATAAAGTATGCAAGTTAAAGAAATCAATCTATGGATTAAAACAAGCATCGAGAAGCTGGAATCACCGTTTTGATGAGGAAGTAAAGAAATTTGGTTTCATCAAAAACGCTGATGAGGCTTGTGTGTATAAGAAGGCTAGTGGGAGCACAATAACTTTCCTAGTATTGTATGTTGATGACATACTGCTATTTGGAAATGACATTCCAACCTTGGAAGGTGTAAAAACCTGGCTTGGAAGTTGTTTTTCCATTAAGGATCTTGGTGAAGCTGCCTATATTCTGGAATAAAGATCTATAGGGATAGATCAAGGCGGTTGATTGGTTTGAATCAAAGTGCATATATTGATAAATCTTGAAAAGGTTCAAGATGGAAAACTCTAAGAAAGGTACCGTACCTATTCAAAGAGGAACGATGTTGAGTACGACTCAATGTCCAAGCTCAAAGGATGAGCAAGACAAAATGAAGGCAATCCCATATGCATCTGCTATAGGATCCATCATGTATGCAATGATATGCACTCGACCGGACGTGTCATGCGCCTTAAGCATGACAAGCCGTTACCAGCAGAATCCTGGAAACAGTCATTGGATGGCTGTTAAGAACATACTTAAGTACCTAAGGAGGACAAGAGATATGTTCCTGATCTATGGATCTGGTGACGAGGAACTCGTTGTAAAAGGTTACACGGATGCAAGTTTCCAAACCGATCGTGACAATTCACGATCACAATCGGGATACATTTTCATTCTGAATGGAGGAGCTGTCTCTGGAAGAGCTCCAAGCAGGATGTGGTGGCTCTATCAACTACAGAATCAGAATATGTCGCCGCCTCATTGGCAGCTCAAGAAGCTGCATGGTTAAATAAATTCATTGCCGATCTAGGGTTGTCCCCTCCATTCAGGACCCCCTAGAGATCTTTTGTGATAACGAGGGTGCGATTGCACAAATCAAGGAACCCCGTGCTCATCAAAGACTAGGCATATTGAGCGGAGATTCAACTACATACGAGATGAAGTTGAAAAAGGAAAGATATGTATTCGCAAAGTTCACACGGATCAAAACGTTGCGGATCCTCTCACGAAGCTCCTTGAAAAGGCAAAGCATGAATGTCATACTTGTGCCATGGGACTTCGATATTCTAGTGATTGGATTTGATCTATAAATTTTGTATTTGGATATGTGAACTTTCTATTATTTGAATAAATTATTTGGTTATAATGTTTCAAATAATATTCCAATTTAGCATGTTTAATCCATGAGTAAAATGTTTACTCTAAATGTCCGTAGTCGTTCACACTTGTGGGAACAAGTTTGAAGGTAAGACTATTATGAACTTGGATTGGTTGATATTCATAAGGATGAATATAGAGCAATGGGTTGCTACCAAGGTTCATAGATATTTGTGGATACAACTATTGGACTAACCCGCATCTCAAATTTACTACATGGAATCTTATTGATTGATCATAAGTAATTTTGAGTAAAGGCGAATATCATTTGGTATCCTCCGACCTGAGATATATATTGGGTTTTGATATTCACCAAGTATTACACCTTGAGCCTATTCTTCACTGTCCTGAAATAGTGGACAGTACATAAGGATATGTTCAGGTATAACACGAGGTGTTTGTGAGAAACGTATGTAGTCAAGATGGAATTTGTTCCTCTTATTCGTTGAGTTAGATGTCTAAGGCCTGATAAGTTAATCAACAAGGAATGATCATTCTGTGTCCTTGGATTTAACATGACATCTGTAACAAAAGGATAAATGATTAATTCACCTAACTTTTCAAGTAGGGCACTTGAAAGGGATGATGTTATTGAATGGCTATAAGTCATGCGTATTAAGTGTAGTAAACGTTGTTAGGCGGTATTTACTGCTTGCATCAATCTTCTATGAATCTTGGGCAAGTGGGATTGTAGGATTCTGTGTGCCCAAGACACTTAGAATATTGATGTGGTTAGTACGTCATGATCCAAGTCGGGTTATACCAATAACAAGCTTAGCAAACACCAAATAATATTTAATTGATGATGTGATCATGCAATAAATATTACACCAATTTAGAAAATGGGTTTTCTAAACAAGTTGCATATGACATGGAACAATTTATTAGGATATTTTGTTCAATTATATTATTTGTAATGTTATTTATATTAGTTAGATGACATTACAATTAAAATGGCTACATATGTTATACAATTAATTGGTTAGTTGTATACATTTACTAAGAGATACCAATTATAAGACCATGTAACATTGTAATGTGTCTAATTTTAAAAGGGGGGAAACCCATTTTCAAAGCCTTTTGGCCGCCCCCTTATTGTGTTCCTATTGGACCACTTTGTTGATTAGAGACACACAATTAAGGGTCTTATAATTTTGCCTCTTGGACCAGCCATTTGATAGATTACATGCAAAAGCTCTCTCTCTCTTTCTCCCCTCTCTAGTTTCGGAAACCAGGCAGAAAGAAGGAGCTCCAGCAGCTTGTTTTGGTGTTCAATCCTAGCATACAAGGTGTTTTGTAATAGCTTGGGTATACGAAGCTTGAGGATCTCTACATTGAGTTCTTGGTCGATTCAAGCATCCAAAACACTCCTCTAAGTCGAGTTTTCTGCTGGAGAAAGGTAGCAATTCACAGCCTCATATGGCTGTGATTTGTACATTTATGGTTGTTCATAGCTTGTCCATTCATATATTTAAGATCCCTATTGATTTGGGTTTTGTTTTCCATCTTAACCACACTTAGAACACGAAAATTTCAGATTATAAACTTGTTATAATCATTACATCCGCTGCGTTTTCTAAAAGATTAAAAGGTTATACTATGTTTTAGTGTTCTTTCAAACCCTTCATTCCTAACTCAATAGAGATAAGCTCATTAAAATCCAGATGAATGAAATGAAAACTGAGTTTGAGACCAATTTGTACCGCATCATTCAATTGTGATAAACCCAAGCCTTCAACCAAATCCAAAAGAAGGATAAGGTTCATCATAGACAGCTGATGGTGCCCTCATGATAAACTTCAGACTAAGTCTGTTAATTTCAAGGAGGAAATGGTGGATCACAGGAACTCATCAACACAAGCACTAATATGTCACAAGAGCTGAAAGCTTTGGCTACAAATGAGACACAACTTGTTATGATGGTTCTGCATTTGTTGGGGAGAGTTAACCACTAGATGCACCTGTGATCAAATCACTGAAAAGGCATTCCAAGCCCAAATCCAAGGAATCCATTTCAGCAGCATCTCCTTCTTCATCAGCTTTAATCATAAGAAACAAGTTATGGTTGCAGTGTTGATGAAAACAGACCCAAAACCAAAAAGGTTTGGGTCTCAAAATCTAAATGGTTGCATGTGTTGATGAAAACAGACCCAAAACCAAAAAGGTTTAGGTCTCAAAATCTAACTAGTTTTCTTTTATGCAGGGTCTTCAACATTCCAAAGGAGCATCTGGTATGTGGACAGTGGAGGATCTATGCATATGACTGGGAGCAGTTCTTTTCTTAGTAACTACTCTCAAGGAAAGAAGGGATTTGTTTCATTTGGAAATGATGCCAGAGGTTACATCATTGGGAAAGGATATGTGTCTAATGGACAAATCTGGTTTGATGATGTCAACCATGTGAGAATCTCAAGTATAATTTGCTGAGTGTCAGTCAGATGTGTGATAAAGGGCATGTTGCACTTTTCACAAGCCAGAACTACAGGATTCTGTCATCCCAAGTTCTGAGGTGATTGACAAGGTAGGATGAACATACTCTCTTGAAGGCCAATAGGATGAAGAGTGTATGCCTTGGATTTGTCAGAGAAGATTGATTTGAAGGGTCATCCATGCTGTTCTCCAAAGCTTCTCTTCAGGAATCTAAACTATGCATAGAAGGTGGGTCATGTCAATCTCAGAAACATGTATGAGCTAATCCACAATCATTTAGTGAGAGGTTATCAATAAAGGAGTTCCACTGTGATGAAGCCTGCATGCTTGTTGAAAGGAAAACAACACAAAGTCACATATCCCTCCCATTGAAGAACCTAAGTCCACTGCTGCTTGCAGTTACTGCACATGGATCTATTTGGTCCTGTGAGAGTGCTGAGCATGGGAAAGAAGAAATACTGTCTGGTAATTGTGGTTGATTCCCCCAGATTCGTATGGACTTTCTTTCTACATTCAAAGGATGAGGTTTCTCAGAAGATTACAAACTTTGTGCTGTTGTTGAGAAGCAGTATTCCCTATGAGTCAAGTGTATAAGGAGTGACAATGTCATTGAATTCAGAAACCATACACTTGATGATTTTTATCTTCAAAAGGAATCAAAAGGCAGTTAGCATCCCAAGGATCCAGAACAAAATGGAGTAGTGGAGAGAAAGAAAGAACATGACTTTAATGAAGCTGCAAGGTCCATGTTGGCTGACTCTGGTTTGCGTTTGACCTTTGGGCTGAAGCTGTCAATACAGCTTGCTATGTGCAGAATAGAGTGTTAGTAAATCAGAGGTTGATGAAGACTCATATGAAGCTTTACATCATTTGGCTCCTTTGATTTCATTCTTCAGAGCCTTTCGATGTCCTTGTTTCATTCTCAACACAAAGGGTCAACTCCACAAATTTGATCTTAAGGTGAATGCAGGGTATTTTGTAGGTATTCATCCACTTGCAAGGCTTACAGAGTCTTCAACTGCAGAACAAAGATAGTTGAAGAAACCTTGCATGTGAATTCAATGAATCTCCTAAGGATAAATTTCACAAACCCCTGTGGGAGTTTTTGATCTGGACATACTGCATATGCTCCTTATCAACTCCAGCTGTTGCAGATCATGTCGATAAATCATCTTCTGCAGCAAGTCTCCACCTGGTGGTACTAAAGATGATGATGATATTAGTACTCACTTTTCAAGTTCAGTGACAACTGCCTGAGTCTGTAAACTTGATGTTCCTGTACCTTCAGCAGCTCCATCCACAACAAATGCTGATGAGATTTCTGATTCCTCTACATCGTTTGATTTGCCATCTAATACTTGGCTTCAAGAATCTGAATCAACATCTGTTGATGCTAAACTGCTACAAACACTTGCACTGATCTTATTGTGCACCAAGAGCTGAAGAATCACCCCATGTCTCAAATCATTGGTGCTATCAATGCTGGCGTCTCAACCAGAAGTCAATTGTCTAACTTGTGCTTCTATGCTCTCTTCATCAGTCAGCAAGAGCAAAGAACTATCACGTTGCTTTGAGAGACAATGGATGGGTGGAAGCCATGCTGCTTGAGCTACTTCAGTTCAAGAAACAGCTAGTGTGGGAACTGGTTCCTCTACCCCCAGGTAAGTGTGCAATAGGCACTAAATGGGTGTTTAGGAACAAAACAGATGAAAATGGGCTTATTGTTTAGAACAAGGCCAGACTGGTTGTTCAGTGGTTTTCACAAGAAGAAGGTATTGATTATGATGAGACTTTTGCCCCTGTAGCCAGACTGGAGGCAATTAGATTGTTCTTAGCCTATGCTGCATTTCTCAATTTTAAAGTTTTTCAAATGGATGTTAAAAGTGCATTTTTATATGGTAAAATAAATGTAGAGGTTTATGTGTGTCAACCACCAGGTTTTCAGGATAATTAACATCCAGATTGGTATAGAAGCTTGATAAGGCTCTTTATGGGTTGAAACAAGCTCCTAGAGCCTAGTATGAGACATTATCAAATTTTCATCTTCAAAATAATTTCACTAGAGGCTCCATAGATAAAACTTTATTCATTAAGAAGGTGGATCAGCATAAGTTACTTGTTCAAATTTATGTTGATGATATTATTTTTGCATCCTCTGATCCCCAGTTGTGTGATGACTTTACCAATTTCATGCATAAGAAGTTTGAAATGAGTGCAATGGGAGAATTACAATTCTTTCTAGGATTGCAAATCAAACAAAAGGCTGATGGGACTTTCATTCATCAGTCTAAATATACAAAAGATCTTTTGAATAAGTTTGATTTACGAAATTGTAAGCCCTGTTCTACTCCCATGTGCAACACCACACAACTGAATGCAGATCAGAAAGGTAAGCTGCTGATGAAACACTTTACACATGTATGATTGGGTCCTTGATGTACTTAACAACTTCTAGACCAGATATCATGTTTGCAACCTGTGTTTGTGCTAGATTTCAGGCTGCTCTAAAGTGTCTCACTTGATTACAGTCAAAAGGATCTTTAGATATCTGCAAGGTACACAATCTCTAGGTTTATGGTATTCCACTGGACACTCTTGCAAATTGGTTGTTTTTTCTGATAGTGACTATGCAGGGTGTATGTTAACCAGAAAGTCAACTTCTGGTGGATGTCAATTCCTAGGCAATGTTTGATTTCTTGGCAGAGTAAGAAACAAACATCTCTTGCTACATCCACTGCTGAAGCAGAGTACATTGGTGCTGCAAGCTGTACTTTTCAGGTACTTTAGCTTCAGAACCAACTTTTGGATTATGGCATTACAGAGACTAAGACTCCATTATTAATGGACAGTGCTTCAGCTCTTTGCATTGTCAAGAATCCTGTCCAGCACTCTAGGACCAAACATATAGAGATCAGACATCATTTTATTAGGGACTGTTTTGAAAAAGGTCTGATTGATCCAAAGTTTGTGCCTAGTGCTCATGAGCTTGCAGATATTTTTACTAAGCCTTTGGATAGTTCAACTTTCCAAAACCTTGTGTTAAGGCTTGGTATCTTGCAGCTAGAATAAGTGATAACTACTTATGATCTCAATAAGTAAGTACTGATGATCATTGGTAACCATATCACAAATAAGTACTGATTCTGTTACAAGTACTGATACAGTCATAACTACTGATATAAGTACAAACAGATAAGTACTGATATGCTATGAAACAACTGAAAAATAGCCAAAAAGACTGATGAGTAAGTGTTGAGGACAGTATGAAACAGCTGAAAAGCTATGAATTGACGAAAACTACTGATGTGAATTTTCTCTTCAGTTGTTTCTAAAACTGCTGCTTCATCTTAAACAACTGATGATAAAACCATGTCTTAGTAGTTTCATAACTACTAATGACTAACACCAAGTTATGAGCTGTTTCCAACATCTGAAGCTAAAACCATGGTCTTCAGTAGTTTTATAACTACTGATGCCTAAAACCAAGACTTCAGTTGTTTCAACCTCTGAAGGTTAATACCACGTCATCACTCATTTAAAACTACTGATGACTCATACCAAACCCTTCAGTTGCTTTATAACCCTACCCTATAAATACCTTATCTTACAGAGCTTCATCATCTCAAACCTAACGTTCAAAAACTCGGAATCTTCTCTCACATCAATGGCGAACATGAAGCTTAAACCACGAAACAACTGTGTTGCTTACCTTACCAAATCACCCTTCTGGACAAAGTTTGATAATGCCATTGATCTAATGATCAACTCTCCATACAAAACGGCTTTCCTTCTCAATCCTACCATTCATGTCGAATTCCTCCATAAGTTCTGAACGAACGTCACCCTCATCACTGGGAGAATGACACAGACTCTCTCCAGTCGTTCGTCAACAACCGTCAGTTGGTCATCACTCCAGCAATCCTTTGCCAAACCCTACAACTGGATGATGCCACTTTCCCCACTGGGTATCCAAAGGGCACCACTGATCTATCATTTGCCCAACATGGATACCAGGGTAACCTCAGCGCCTCTACCATCCTGAAGAAGCATTTCCATGATGCGGAACGACTAATTTTTCATATGGTGAATATATGCTTAGCTCCTAAGACTTCTTCTTGGGATCAAATGTCGACAAGGTGGCAGCAAGTATTATTCTCTATCCTTGAACAACAAAGCATAAATTTTTCTGAAATATTATTTATTGAACTCAAGGATATGGCCTCCAAGCCTATAGCTAACCGATGGATATTATATCCTCGGTTCCTAATGGCCATTATAGTAAACCAGCTGAAGCTGAGGGACTTGTTGGCCTTGGAGTCCTGCCATGGCTGTATTGCCTAAAGTATACTCCAGGCACAACTCAGACCAGTCACTCAAACTGGCTGCCAAACTGCGAAAACCCACGCAGCTGGAACCCACAGCCACCACCTCCAAATCCAATGTCCCCACCAAACCCAAACACAAGAAAGCCAAAAAGGCTACTCAAGGAAATAAGTCCCCTGAGGATGCCCCTGCAACACAAACGCATGTTATATCTACTGGTCATAACCTCCCAGTAGATACACGTACTCACTCACCCTCAACCGCTCAGGTTTCCTCTCAACAGGTGCCTGTAGCAACCACCTCTAGGGCACCTATACATCTGGAACCTTCCTCACATGAGGAGATTTCCATTGAAACGCACCACTCTCCGGGGTGCATACTGCCTTCACACCCTCTCCCATTGCAACCGCCCCCCAAAGTCGTACCTTCATAATTGCCAAAGTGCTGACTCAGTTGCATTCCTCACCTCCTCCCCAGATACTAATCAAAACTGGGATAGCCCCAACCATTGAGGGGGAGGACCAAAGTGCTTCTGACACCCCACAGCACAGGGGTTAGCATTTTCAATCTCCAAGTGTAGAAACGAAGATTCGAATTTCGGGTGAGGCCGCCACTTCTCCTGCTTCAGCAAATGATGAGGATGAATTTGGTACTATCCATAAGACCTCACTAGAGGCAACTGCCGATGAAGGACATGGTCCAGAGGCAGGAAGTCCCCAGTACCATGACCAAGGGGCACATGCTACTACTGATCTACACTCAAGCATGTTCATCCTGATTCTATCAGGAGGTCAGGTGATTCAGTAAACACTGATGATGACCTGGGCTTCTTTTATGATGTTTTAGCCCAAAACACCATCCTCGAGGATGAGGTGAGCAGACTCAAAGAGCTGCTTGTCAAAATTTCTCAGGATCAAAGACCATCTACCCCTCAAAACCCATAGATGGCACCTTCCTCTCAAGGTCTCCCATACACAGAGCAACTCCAAAACACTTAGCCACCTGCCTCTGCTTCTGGTACTATTTCTCAGGGACAGAACCCCCCTGAGCAAATAGCTGCTATCTTTCAATATTCCTTACCTCTCATCACATCAACTGTCACTGATATGGTGCTTAAAACCTTGATGAGAGGCTTCCCTCAGTTATACAACCCTGATAGAGGATGCTGTGAGCAAAAGGCTTTCTGACAATCAACCCGTTGCATCCAATGCAACCAAAAAGGGGGAGATTCAGTCAGTGAAAGCAAAAAGAAAGAGGATTGCAGATAGGAAAGAAACTGAGAAGGAGAAGGTGAAGGATGCTGACATGGAGAAAGTGACTAAGAGTACTAAAGACTTTCATGTCACATACAAGAAAAGGAAAAATGAAAAGGAGACTGACTTGGAGACAATGGTGAAGAAGGCTGATGCCGAACACAACCGATCAATGGATAACATCCTTGATCAGTTGTTTAGGCAACGTCACGACACTGAAAAACTTGACTCAGAAATCAGAAGACTAGAGATTGAAGAAATCCAAGCTAGATGGGAAGGTATGATGTGTTGGAAAGGGAAAGCCTAGAAATCATGATCAGGTTCATAGCAAAGTATCTTGGTAGATCATTGATTGAAATTAAGGCATGGTCCAGGGATAACATCTTGGCAATAACCACCAAGATCTGTTCGTCTGAAGTATACACAAAAGGATTGGTTATTGAAGCCTTAAATGAAGCTGGTGCTGGGAGCAGGACTGAACTAGTCAAGCAATCTAAAGCCGAACTCACATCCAAAATGCTAGAACAGCCTGTCAAAATTCCCACACCAAAACCCACTAAAACAATACCTTTACCCCAAAAACCACCACAACCACAACCCACCAAACCAACTCCCTTACCCTTAAAAACAATAGCCGATGATGTACCCCAGAAGAGGAAGAGAAGGGTACTGAGGCTAGAAGAAGAAAAAGAAGATAATGATGAAGATGAAGATAGGCTGCCAATCTCAACTATTATACAATTGCCTAAGGCCACAAATCACCTCCAACAAATACTCCTGAAACTCAAAGACAAATTGTGAAAGTGAAGCTAGAAAAAGAAGAGCTTCATAAACAATATGATGAGGAATTGTTGAGGAGAGTTGACAAAGCATATGCTGCCACATCTTCAATCATCAACATGAAGAAGCACGCTCTCAGGTTATACACTCTTAAACATACATTTCAATATCAAAAGGAGAGAGTGAGGATTTGGCCTGATCCCAGGGTGTCTCATAGGATTCACAAGAAAAACATTCCACAGAGATACATTGGCCAAGTGAAGAAGATTGTAGATGAAGTGATCTCACTGGTCTTTGTAGTATCACCCTGGGAAATCCTAGATGACTTCAAGAAAGCCTATAAAGCTAACCTGACCCCACAAAAGATGCTGGAAAATAAAATGGTGAAAAAGGGGTTAGTATATAAGAGGCTTGAGGAAGTTAGAAAGAATGAGCTCCAGTTGTTCTTAGAGGGTAATAACCCAGATGAATTTGCTTATAGAGTAATAACAACAGTGAAACTCAAAAATGGGAAACAGGTCAAATACCTATCTGAATATTATGGGCCATAATCACTTTTTGAAGGAGGAGCTGAAGAGCTTACCATGGAGGAACAGATAACCTTCCTTGAGGCCTATACAAGGGAGTCATACAGACTCATTGTTGGGAAGTAGATCTCATGGATGGGGTAACAGCTCTATGTATAATTCCCCAAGACAGAGTTCCCATTCATCCTTTGCCAAACAGATCATTGAGACTTCTTCCCAGGCCTGTGCTTACATGGGTCACTTCTGAGTGATCTAGAAGACAAAAAGACCAAATCTTTCTGCCATAATAAGTGGGACATCTTCAATAAGTTTAGAGGTTTTGGCTTCATTTGTTCAGGGGGAGTTTCTTGGACCAAAAGAACCAATGAGCCTCATTAGAAAAACCTCTATGTCCCACAGACATCACAACAACTGCTGAAGACTTGATCAGCTGTTTGACAAAGTCTGAAGACTTCAACAGCTAAAGACTAAAGTACTGAAAACTTCAACAGCTGAAGACCAAAGTTTGAAGATCAACAGCTGAAGACTAAAGTACTGAAGACTTCAACAGCTGAAGACGAAAGTTTGAAGATCAATAGCTGAAGACTAAAGTACTGAAGATCAATAGCTGAAGTACAAAGACTGAAGACATCAGCTGATGACAACAGCTGAAGCTCAAGTACATGTACTGAAGCCTTCAGAGTTTGTTACAACAGCTGAAGAAGCATTCTTCAGTTGTTGTGATGGTTTCCTGTTAGTAATTTTTCTTTATGTTTCCGTATCTGTAAAACAACTGAAGAGCATGTTCTTCAGTCGTTGTAGTTTTAGTAGTTTCTTTTCGGTAGTTGTAGTGATAGTAACACTTAGTATTTTTGTAAGAAGATGTCAACTATTTTGACATCTTCAGTAGTTGTGTTAACTTTTAGTAGTCTGAATAATTCTGTTACATGTCACTATCAAATGACATCAGCAGACGTCACATCTCCTATATAAGGAATGTTCCACCACGACATTCTTATATAAGGGATGATTGACCTGATTGTATGGGTGTCATTTTGCCACCACGAAAGCACGTGTTGAATTAAATATTTGATTTGCATAATTCTTTCTATAATCGTTTGCTCTTACTTTGAATATCAACTGTATTCTTGTGAATTGTCTAATTCATTGTTGATTTCCGCTGCAATACTCGCTAATCAATCAAACGTAGATCACTTATCCTAACAAATGGTCATCCAATCAAGACAAAATCTTATGAACCAAAACAAACAAAACAAAACACTTCTGATCAAATGCTTTCTATATTTGAAGGAGTGAAAGTTCAAAGCAAAGATAAAGATAAACAATAGGTAGGAACATCAGAAGATTCAAACAGTAGTAATCTAAAACAAGTTCAATCTGAAAAGAAATCTTCGTCTGACGATGTTCAATCTGGAAGTAAACCAAGTTCTTCTAAGTCAAAGAATCAAAGAAGAAGAAAGAAATCATAAAAAAAAATCTGAACAAAACAAAAGTTCAGAAAAGTTGATCAAAGCAACAAATCAGGCAACAAGACTTAAACCAATGAAATTTGTGTCAGCCAATTTGTTAAATATGAATTCTCTTCAAACCAACAAGATGAATACTATAAACAAATCTCACTCTGATCTGAAATCAATTCAGATTCTAAGACTTCTGCTGTAGCAAAAAGATTTGTTCCTAATGAATTCAAGAAGGAAGTTCATGTTAACATATGCAAAATAATTTGGCACAAAATCAAATTGTGAAAAATGAAAAACAATAGTTTAACTATTTGACACCAAAATTTAAAAATGAATCAAATATAGTGCCAATGTCAAAAGTTAACAAACAATTGTTTATAACTCCACAAAAGTACTGTGAAATATGTGATATGAAAAATCACAATACTGTTGAGTGCTATTTCAACAAGTACTGTCACATATGTGACATGAGAAATCATTCCACCGCAGATTGTTATTTTAACAAATAATGTACTTATTATGATGAGAAGACTCACAATACTCCAAATTTTTATTTTTGGAAGGAGATCACATACTAGAGGATTTGCAAATTCTAACATGAGCAAAGGTTATATTAATCCTCAACATATGAGAAATCAAACTAATGGATGTCAAAAATTAACTAATCAACCTTGTTTAGGTTTGAGATCTTTTTAAAAGAACAATTATATGAGATCTAAACAAAATGTGTAAGAAAAATTCATACCAAGATCGGTACGAATGACTAATAAAAAGGTTAGTCGTCAATACGAGTCGAAAATTTATTAATCAAATGGTATGAATGTTTTCAAAAATAACCCAAACAATTTTCAAAATAAGATTAGTAAATTCATCAAGAATAAACCTGATTTGAATAATCTTCATTAGAAACAATTTACCCTTATTGATAAATTTGGAAAACCCAATACCATCTCGGCTTGGGTAGATATCTCAACTTAATTTTCTTGCTGTGCAGGTACGCCTAAGAAGACCACTTAATACATGGTATGTGGTTAGTGGGTGTAGCCGGCATATGACAGGTCATCCTGCCTTGTTACAAGATTTTAAGTGAAAGGATAGAACACACGTCGCCTTTGATGGTGATGCAGGTGGAAAAATAATAGGAGAAGGAACAGTATCAAATGGGATAATAAGCTTTGACAAAGTTAATTTTTGTTCACAGTTGAACTCTAATCTTTTAAGTGAATCCCAAATATGTGATAAATCATACTCTGTTCTATTTGATGATTCATTATGTTATGTTTTGAAGCCAAGTTTTCAGATAAGCAAAGATTGGGTATTATTACAGCTAAAAGGGATAGAGATGTCTATATAACACCCTAAATTTCTATTTAAACGAAAGGAAAAGAAAAGTAAATAGAAAGAATATAAATTATGCACAAGTAGAGGGGGATAAAGTGTACAAAGTATAGACATTATTATTTTTGGATTAAGGGGGGCATGGTCACCCATATCAAAGCAGAAAGCTCCTTTGCTCTCGGAGGAAGAAGAAGAGAGAGAGAGCTCGGTTCTAGAGAGAGAAAGAGGAAGTAGCAGCTACAAAGGTAAGTCTTCTCTTCTATAAGCTTGGTTTCAGCTTGGTTTCGAGTTCTTGACGAAATTCTTGGTGTTTAGTGTTTGTTTTCGGGATTCAAAAGCTGGATCGAAGGTGGGTCTCGAACTTGAAGTGTGTTGCTCAAAGGCTTCTCAAGGTTAGTTTCTAGAACCCCTCTTTTACTGATTTTCAACTGATTTGGGGCTATTATGCATACTAAGTAAACATTTTGAAAGAAAACGTGGGTTTACAGCCTTATGTTCGAAATGATGTATGTATGTATGTTATAGTGATGATTCTGGGTTACTGATGATGATTAGCATGCTTAGATGGCCTAGTATGTTAGATCTATGTTTGGGAATAATTAGAATGATAATTGGGTGATATTGATAACATAGAAAATATTTCAGAATGTTTTGATGAACATGGATAGTGGTTCATGTGCCCAAATAGTGGCCCATGCGTCCAGCATGAGTGGCCAGACGTCTAAGTGTTGGCCATGAACCCAGGTGTTGGCCATGAGCCTAAATAGTGGCCCATGCACCTAAGTGTTGGCCATGTGCCCAAGTGTTGGCCATGCGCCTAAACAGTGGCCCATGCGCCTAAGTATTGGCCATGCGCCCAAGTGTTGGCCATGCACCTAAACAGTGGCCCATGCACCTTAGTATTGGCCATGCGCCTAAAAAGTGCCATGCGCTCAAGTGATTGAAACGGTTAAGTGTTGATGTGTCTAAACAGGTGCCATGCGCCTGCATAGTGGCAATGCGCCTGACCAAGGCAGAAGCGCCCAAATAGTGCCCATGCGCCCAGACTGTTTTACACTTAGAATTTTATGCCCATGCGCCTAGAAGGTCCCATGCGCCCAATTTCGGCATGAGGTTTTCTAAATGGTTTGTAAGGGGCATTATGAGGAGATAGGCCTAGCTATTATGTGATGGCTTATGTTTGATGTGAGTTATGCATGTATGATGTTGCCTGTATGGTGTACATTATGGTATGTTTATGTTCTTAAATATGTACGTATGTCTTCCCTTGGCTTTGCACTAAACGTTAATGAATGTAATGAATGTATTATCTAACGTAAAGTGGAAGATAATGAAAATAGGAACATAATGATAGAATGCATGCATTAATAAATGAGAAAGTATACAACGACTTGAAAGCAGTATGTACAGAGGTGCACGGCTCTAATGCCTTAAGCTCTACGCATGAGGTTCAGGAAATCCTAAAGTGTGCACGCAAGGGTTCCAGTCTTTCTGACTGACCTTCAGTGTTGCTACGCATTTTGGTGGGGGTGTTACCCATTTCTATGGGGGTGTTACCCATTCCTATGGGGGTGTTACCCATTCCTATGGGGGTGTTACCCATTTCTATGGCGGTGTTACCCAATTCTATGGGGGTGTTACTTATTTCAGTGGTGGTGTTACTCATTTTGGTGGGGGTGTTACTCATTTCGGTAGGGGTGTTACCCATTTCGGTGGGGGTGCTACCCATTTCTATGGGGGTGTTACCCATTGCGGTGGGGGTGTACCCATTTTGGTGGGGGTGTTACCCATTTCGGTGGGGTTGTTACCCACAACGCTGGGGTGAAATATATGATGGTTACGTGAGTTACTTATAACTTCGGGGTGTGGCATAAAGCCAAGCATAGATATGAGGTGAGTGACTCTGTGTCGCAACAGACTCGATAGAGTTCTTTGTCCCTGAGATGAGACAATGAGGTGAATGACTTTGTGTTGCAGCACTCTTGGATAGAGTTCAATCCCTATGATTGACTCATATGGGATCTTTGTCGCATATCCGGTGTTGTGTCAGTCTTCGGACATGATTCGGCGGTTTGTGAGCAGGCCCCGGCACAGCATCACCTTGCGATCATGAGTCGGGGATATTGCACGAGGCAAGATTCAAGAAATAAAGGGTAATGAATGATAGAAAATGTATGAAAGAACGAAGAGATGAATGAACGTAAATGAATTATCGTAATCAAGTATTGAACAGGATCCTTGTCATTCGACCTCAGTAATCGTGGCTGAGTACCACGAAGAGGGTAAAGTCTGTCGGGATCTAGAAGAGAAGTGAATGATAATGTAATGCATTGACTGAACATGTTAACGAACGTAATGATGAAGATAATAATGATATTATCTGTATGTACGTATGATGTATGATCACGAACGATTGTAAACTATAGTATGCTTTTGAAAGAAAAGTAAAGGACAGTTTTAACAAAAGTAAAGTATTTTATTATAAAAACTAGAACTCACTCAGCGTCACTGACTTTTGTATGCTTGATAGTTGGCAGGTATATGTTGATGCTGAGGAGTTGCAGGCATGGATGCATAAGCTACTGGGAGCATTTTGAGGCTAGCATCCGTATTTGACATGTCTTCGTATTTTGAGATAAAAACAAATGTTTTAAATGAATGAACTGACATGTTTTTAGTTATTAATGAAAGTTTTAAATTCCGCTGCAAAATAAACATATGTTTTATAATGCTTTATGTGCAATGAATGACCAACTGTGAGGTGCCTGGGAACGGGGCCCTACAAGTTGGTATCAGAGCAAAAGTTTAAGCGAATTGGGTAAATATTTGAAAAACCTAACCTTAAACTGAGAATGGGACTAAAAGGAAAAGGGAGGCCAATCCTAGTAGCTACGTGCGTGCAGGTAAAGGTTTTATGTAACGTTTACAGTAAGTTAACGTTAACCGGCATTATGTGCGCATGTTTGTGGCTTGTGTGCTTTTGTGTAGATTTAGATACTGATTAAGTCAGGATAGGAGATGCTGGGGTATGAAGAGTAAAGTAAGTGGCTAATCACAACTAGCCACTGTAATTAGGGACTTACTATATTGACATAAACTGAGTTGTTACCTTGAATGACCGCGTTAGTGTTTGAATCTTATAGTGTGTTAGAAGATGGCTGGTGGTAGATCTTGAAAGCTTCACGAGGTGGAGGCTGTGGTGGACGTGGTGCTGAACCACAGGGAATAAGAGGAAGGTCTAGGGCTGAAAGAGTAGCCCATGAGGAACCCGAGACCCCTCATCAGGAGGGTGGTGATGAGAATGATGATTAGAGGGCCTCCATAAGAGAGGCGGTGAGGGAGGAAGTGCATCAGGTCATGCAGACAATCCTACCGTGTGTAGTGACCAAAGTTATAAAGGCTGTTAAAGATGGGGAGAGACAGGAAATGGGTAGATCTTCGGGCAAAAAGAGAAGGCCCGAGACTGAAACGGTTTTCTTCGATGACGAAGAGGAAGAAGAGGAAGAGCCTGCGACGAAGGCGGTACAAGGCTGTAATTATGGGGCGTTTCAACGATGCTAGCCCCCAACTTTAATGGAAATGGTACTGCTGCTACTGCTCACCGATGGGTGAGAGAGAAGGAAGCTATATTGAATATCAGTGAGTGCCAGGAGGATCAGAAAGTAAAGTTTGCTGCCATTATTTTATGGACTCAGCCTTGTGTTGGTCGGACAATATTGTCCAGGTTGAGGGAAGCAGGGCTATCGGAAGGATGCGATGGCCAAAGTTGAAGAGGCTGGTGATTGAAGAGTACTGTCCTCATCGTGAGATGGCCAAGGTTGAAAGAGAGTTCTTGCAGCTGGAGGCGGGAACGATGACACATCAACAATATACCACTAAATTCAACGAGATGGCACGTCTGGTGTCGGATGAGGTGACACCTCTTTCACGAAAGATCAAGAGGTACATTCAGGGATTGCCGGCGGACATCCGCAGGCACATAATCGCTGCCTAACCAAGCACGTTTAGGTCGGCGGTTGATTGGCGGGGAGATTATATGATGAAAGATCTGTGATGGTGACTGAAAGTAGCAAGAAAGGAGAGGGTGATCAAGAATGGAACGGGAAGCGATTGGAACATGGTAGAGCCGCTCCAGGTGGCAAAGGTGCCCGAGTGGATGATCAGCGTGTGGTCATACCTGGTGCGGGGAAGAAAAGGTGTGACAAGTGTGGACACAGGCACCACGGGGAATGTAGATTGGGGGGCAATGTCTATTTCCATTGTGGGAGGACCGGAAAAGTGGCGAAGAACTGGGGTATGTGGAGGTATTATTCCTGTGATGAGGAAGGTCACATGAGCAGGGATTGCAAGAAGCCGAGAACGGAAGGTTCGGGAACGAAGAAGATCAGAGGAAGCTCCGGTACGAGGAAGGAGAACAGAGGGTGAGGGCTAGAGCCTTCGCTATTACCGGGAGGAGGCTAGGTTAGACTCCAAGGTAACGTCAGGTACGTTCTTGCAAGTTTATATTTATGCATCTATGCTTTAATTGTGATGCTAGTAGTAGTTTTTTTGCCGCTATTTTCTGTGATGTTGCATGTTAGGGGTAGTAAGATCGATGAGCCCTTCGATGTAAGAATTGTTTTTAGTAAGTCTACCAGGTTACCTATTTCTATGGGGGTGTTACCCATTTCTATGGGGGTGTTACCTATTTCGATGGCGGTGTTACTTATTTCGGTAGGGGTGTTACCCATTTCGGTGGGGGTGTTACCCATTTCGGTGGGGGTGTTACCCATTGCGGTGGGGGTGTTACCCATTGCGGTGGGGGTGTTACCCATTTTAGTGGGGGTGTTACCCATTTCGGTGGGGTTGTTACCCACAATGCTCGGGGTGAAATATATGATGGTTACGTGAGTTACTGATAACTTCGGTGGTGTGGCATAAAGCCAAGCATAGAAATGAGGTGAGTGACTCTATGTCGCAACAGACTCGACAGAGGTCTTTGTCCCTAAGACGAGACAATGAGGTGAGCGACTTTGTGTTGCAGCAGACTCGAATAGAGTTCAATCCCTATGATTGACTCATATGGGATCTTTGTCGCGTATGTATGTGTTGTGTCAGTCTTCAGACATGAGTCGGGGGTTTGTGAGCAGTCCCCGACACAGCATCAGCCTTCGATCATGAGTCGGGGATATTGTACGAGGCAAGATTCAAGTAATAAAGAGTAATGAATGATAGATAATGTAGAACGAAGAGATGAATGAACGTAAATGAATTATCGTAATCAAGTATTGAACAGGATCCTTGTCATTCGACCTCAGTAATCGTGGCTGGGTACCACGAAGAGGGTAAAGTCTGTCCGGATCTAGAAGAGAAGTGAACGATAATGTAATGCATTGAATAAACAAGTTAACGAACGTAATGATGAAGATAATAATGATATTATCTGTATGAACGTATGATGTATGATCACGAACGATTGTAAAGTATAGTATGCTTTTGAAAGAAAAGTAAAGGATGGTTTTAACAAAAGTAAAGTATTTTATTATAAAAACTAGAACTCACCTGTTCAGTTCTCTTCCCTGCACCTCTTTCATCAAGTGCTTCAATTATAACCAGCCCATCTACTTTGAATCTCTTCTATTTCCAGCATTCTGATCTCAGTGTCTAGTGTAGTTGTGTCATGACCTTGTCGAGAGAGCTGATCTATAATTTATCCATGGATCTGCCATGAGCTTCATCCGCATCTTTGAAAAGATCTTCTAAGGATTTATCTTCATCATCTTTTGACTCAGCACTTTTCTTTCTTTTATATGTGATAAGCTGTTCTGAGATCAGTTCTTTCTCCACCTCCTTCTTTTTTGTAGGTTCTTTATCATCACCAAGTCTTTTTCTTTTCTTTTCTTTCACTGCCTTAGACTTGGAAGTCTCCCCCTTTTTGGTTGCATGGGAATCAGGGGTTTGAAAGGAAGAAAGAGATTTGTGAACAACATCATCAATGAGGGTTTGTAGATTTGAGGATATCCTCTCATCAATGGCTTTATGCACTATGTCAGTGATGATGGGAGTGATGACAGGTAAGGAGTTTTGAAAGTTAGCAACCATCTGCTCAAAGGGGTTCTGTCCCTGAGAGGTGGTGCCAAAAGAAGTGGCTGGTGGCTCAGTTATGTGTATTGGCTCAGTGTTTGGGGAACCTTCAATTGAAGGTGCCATTTGTGGGGTTTGTGAGGTAGATGGACTTTGATCCTGAGACATGTTGGCTAACAACTCTTTCAGTCTGCTCACCTCAGTCTCAAGGATGGTATTATGGGCTAATACATCATAGAAAAAGCCCAGGTCATCATCAGTTTGTGCTGAATCACCTGACCTCCTAATGGAATCAGGATGTACATGCTCTAAGTGTAGATAAGTAAAAGCATGTGCCCCTTGTTCTTGGTACTGCGGTCTTCCTGCCTCAGGACTGTGTCCTTCATTGGCAGTTGCCTCTGGTAAGGTCTTATGGATGTTACCAACTTCATCCTGATCATTTGCTCAATCAGTAAAAGTGGCAACCTTACTAGATGTTCTAGACTCCGTTTCTACACTTGAAGAGTGAACATTGTAACCCATGTGCTATGGGTTATGAGAAGCATTTTGTTCCTCCCCCTCAATAGTTGAGGTATTCGCAATGATAAGTGGTTTCTGGGGAGGGGTGAGGAATGCAACTAACTCAGCACTTTAGCAATGATTAGTGTTGGGCTTTGAGGGGCGGTTGCATGTGGAGATTGGTCTGAAGCAGAATCCACCCGGGGGAGAGGTGCTCTTCTATGGTAACCCTCTCAATTGAGAGAGGTTCCATAAATGTGGGATCCCCATTGTGGTTGCAACAGTATCCTGTTGAGAGGATACATGTGCGGCTTCAGCTGGTTGAGTCTTGGACATAACTGGGGGGTTATAACGAGAATGTATTCCTGCGTTTGTGGTACAGTGGCATCCTCAGGGGACCTATCTCCCTGAGTAGCCTTTTTGGGCTTTTTGGATTTGGGTTTGGTGGGGACTTTGGATCTGGAAGTGGAGGCTGTGGGTTCCTTCTACTAGGGTTTTAGCATCCGGGCAGTAGGGTCTGAGTTATGTCGGTAGTATACCTCAGCTAAAATAGCTGGAGCAGGACTCCAAGACCAACAAGTCCATCAAATTGTAATTGATTCAAAATTATGGCCATCAGAAACCTGGGATAAAGTATCCATCTATTTGCCATAGGTTTCTGAGCCAGATCCTTTAGTTCCATGAACACTATCTCAGAAAAATTTAGATTTTGGCGTTCAAGGATAGAGAACAATACCTGTTGCCATCGGGAAGACATGTGATCCCAACAAGATGTCTTTGATGCAAGGCAGACATTCACCATATGAAAGAAGACGTTCAGCATCATGGAAGTGCTTTTTAAGTATGGTTGTAGCACTTAGGTCGCCTTCATACCCGTTATGGATAAAAGACATATCAGTGGTGCCTTTCGGGTATTCTTTAGGATAGGTGCCATCATGCAAATTTAGGGTTTTGCGAATGATGTCGGGGGTGATGAGCACCTGTTTTTGGTTCACCAACGACTGGAGAGTGATTTGTCTATCATTCTCACCAGTTATTACAGAGACGTTGGTCCAGAACTGGGATAAGGAGTTAGGATATATGGTAGGATTTAGAAGAAAGGCTGTTCTGTATGGGGAATCCACCATAAGATCGATGGTAGTGTCAAACTTGTTCTAGAAGGCCGATTTCGAAAGGTAGGCAACACAGTTGTGTCAGGGTTTGAGTTTCATGGTCGCCATTGTTGAGAGAGAGGTTTAAAACGGCTAATGAAACGTTGTCTATAAGTGCAGGTATTTATAGGTTAAGAAAAGGCTGAAAAGAAAATGACTGAAAGTGTTGGTGTTGGCATCAATTGTTATGAAAACAACTGAAGACGTGGTTTTAACTATCAGACGTTTGAAAACAACCGAAGACTTGGTTTTAGTCATCAGTAGTTGTCAAATACTGAAAACCTTGGTTTTGTCTTCAGCTATTGTAAAAACTGAGGACTTGGTATTAGTCAGTCATCAGTAGTGTGAAACTATTGAAGACATGGTTTTAGATTATGTCCAAACAACACAAAACATTTAGGTTATGTCCAAACAACACAATCAACCATTTGATGTCATCCTTTCAAGATTAATCATAAGCATGCAAGATATAACCTTGAAAGGTTGGGGTATCATTATATCATTAGAAAACAGCTCCTATTTGTTGTTGAAGCTCATAAAACCAATTTTACAAGAACACATGAAACTAGTCATCCACATATCCGGCTCTAGATGCCAATGTTGGGTTTGTTGGACCTTAGTCTAACAGGATTAACTTTAAACTATGAAAAAACGCAGCGGAAGTAACCTTAAAGTTTATCATTAATAATTTGAAAAATGAATGTATTTCATAACAACACAAAACCAAGAACATAAGGATCTTATATATGTGTTTGAACTAGTTATCACCAACATATAACAACCCAAATAGACATACAAACTACCTTTAGCATGCTGCTGAAAACATGATGAAGGAACAAAATGAGCTTCTTGAATGACCAAAACACCAAGAATAGGTGTCCTCAAGCATTCATACCCACAAGCCTCCAAGAAAACACCATCTTTGCTAGGATTTGAGCACCAAAATCAGGTCAAAGAAGCTGCTGAACTCTTATTCCAGCCGTGAACAACCAGCAAGGGTGCTGGACCCTTTTCAGCTTTGAACTCTTTCTTCCATAAGAAGAGTTGATGTTCTCGTGACCATTTTGCATGTTTGAGAGAGAGAGATCTGAAAAAGAGAGTGTGTGTGTATTCTTGGAGAGAGTTTTTCTCTAGACCTCAAAGAAAAACATAAGGAGTTAGGGCCAAAGGGGGCAGCCGAAACCCCTTAAACCTTTGGGGTTTCCCCCCAAAAAAACCTTTTAATCAATGTTAAAAATGTTTGATTAAATATAGATATATAATTAACCTTTAATTCTATAACATATATACACACTCCTATTATTTGATGTTATTTAACAATTTAAACAACATTACAAATAACATCCATGAACAAAATATCCATACAAGTTGTTCAATCTCATATGCAACTTATTTTGAAAACCCATTTTCTAACTTGGTGTATTTATTTAATTGCATGATCATATCATCAATTAAATTATTTGGTGTTTGCTAAGCTTGTTATTGGGTATGACCCGACTTGGATCATAACGTACTAACCACATCAATGTTCTATGTGTCTTGGGCATAAAGAATCCAACAATCTCCCACTTGCACAAGATTCATAGAAGATTGATGCAAGAAGTAAATACCGCCTAACAACGATTCCCTTTCAAGTTCCAAACTTGAAAAGATTTAGGTGAATCGATCATCTATCCTTTTGTTACTGATGTCATGTTAAATCCAAGGACATAGAATGATCATTCCTTGTTGATTTAACTTAATCAGGCCTTAGACATCTTGCTCTCAATGAATAAGAGGAACAAATCCATCTTGACTACATACGTTTCTCACAATCACCTTGTGTCACACCTGAGCATAGCCTTATGTACTGTCCATTATTTCAGAATAGTGAAGAACTAACTCAAGGTGTAACATTTGGCAAAACATCAAAATCCAATATGTATCTCACGTCGGAGGATACCAAATGATATTCGCCTTTACTCAAAATTACTTATGATCAATCAAAGAGATCCTATGTAGTAAATTTGAGACGCGGGTCAGTCCAATATTTGCGTCCCACAAATATCTATGAACCTTGGTAGCAACCAATTGCTCTATATTCATACCTTATGAATATCTACCAATCCATGTTCTTAATAGTCTTACATTCATATTTGTTCCCACAAATATGACCGACTACAGACATTTAGAATAATAAACATATTCATGGATATAAACATGCTAAAAGGGAACATAACTCAATATATAAAAGAGTTAAAATATTACAATTGTTCCATATTTATATGCTAAACAGATCAATTCTAATCACCAGAAAATCAAAGTCCTAAGGCACAAGTATGACCCTCATACTTTGCCCTCAACAAGGAGCTTCGTGAGTGGATCAGCAATGTTTTGATCTTTATGAACTTACGAATACATATCTTTACCCTATTCAACTCCGTCCCTTATGATGTTGAATCTCCACTCAAGGTGCCTAGTCTTTTGACGAGTATGGGGTTCCTTGATTTGAGCAATCCCACCAACGTAATTACCAAAGATTTCTAGGGGGTCTTGAATGGTAGAGACCACCCCTAGATAAGCAATGGACAAATTTATCCATGCAGCTTCCCAGGCTGCCAATGAAGCGGCTATGTATTCGGATTTTTTGTAGTGAACAATGCTACCGTGTCTTGCTTTGAACCTTTCAAGGACACTTCTCCTCCATTCATAATGGAAGTATACCCCGATTGTGATCGAAAATCATCTCGATCAGTTTTGGAAGCCTGCATCCGTGTAACCCTTTACAACGACTTCCTCTTCAACATATCCGTATATTAGAAACATATCCTTAGTCCTACTAAGGTATTTCAATATACTTTTAACAGCCATCCAATGGTTATTTCTATTGGTATCTACTTTGTCATACTTAATAAGCATGACTCGTTCGGCCTAGTGCATATCATCACACAATGATGGATCCTATATCAGATGCGTATAGGATATCCTTCATTCGATCTTGCTCATCCTATGAGCTTGGACATTGAGACGTAGTCAACATTGTCCTCTTTGAATAGGTACCATACCTTTCTAAGAGTTTTTCCATCATGAACCTTTTCAAGATTTTATCAATATATGCACTTTGGTTTAACCCTATCAACCACCTCGATCTATCCTTATAGATCCTTATTCCAAAATATGGGCGGCTTAAACGAGATCTTATATGAAAAACATCTTCCAATTTGTAACACCTTCCAAGGTTGGAATATTATTTCCAAATAGTAATGTGTCATCAACATACAACACTAAGAAAACAATTATGCTCTTACTAGCTTTCATATATACACACCTTTTCGATGCTTGTTTCAATCCATAGATTTATCACTTTAACTTGTATACTTTATTAGGATGTCGCGGATCGACAAAACCATCATGCTGAACTATATGGACAGTCTCTTCGAGATGTGCATTAAGAAAAACAGTTTTGACATCCATGTGCCAAAACTCATATTTAGAATATGCAGTTATTGCACATAATATCCTAATCAACTTTAGCATTGCCACGGGCGCAAGAGTTTCATCATAATCAACCAATTGAGTTTGATGGAAACCTTATGCTATAAGTCTTTGACTTATAAGTATTCAAGTTTCCATGCATAATTGTTTTCATCTTGAAAAACCCACTTGTATCCAACTGTTTTGGAGTTAAGTGGAGGGTCAACCAATTCCCAAACATGGTGTTATACATGGATTGCATCCTCACGTTCATGGCTTCTAGCCATTTGCCCCAATCCAAATTGGACATAGCATCTTGGTATATGGTTAGCCTACAGGGGTCAACCATATAGCATCCATTCTTGGAATATTCTATCTTGTAGATGGAATACTAACTTTACTAGATTTGTTAACGTTTTGTGTGTATTGATCAACCTCTTGATTATCATCAACAACCTCTTATTGATAGCTAGTGTCAACCATAAGTGTATCGGCTTGTGGATCTTGATCCTTATCAAGTTCCACAGTTCTATATATATCATTCCTTCGATAAGGAACTCGGTTTCCAAGAACTTAGCCTTTCAAGCAATAAATACTTTTGCTCTGTTGAGTCAAAGAAACAGTATCCTACAGTCTCTAGGATATTCAACTAATCTACACTTTCTTGGTCCGGGTCATATTCATAATATTAGCCTTAAAGAGCATTGCGAAAACCAAAAATGATAAAGATGGTAAGCTCATAACCATAATAATTGAACCATATCCAAATAGGTTTAGTTTCTCCTTTATCAGAATGAAGAACATAGATAGTTATATAAAGTTGATTTTATACTTCGTTATTAAAGATTTTGAACATTTCAAAAGCTTTATATTTATGTGTCATCAAGTGCACACAATAATAGCGACTGTAATCGTCGGTAAAAGTAATGAAGTATCTTTCACCAATCTTTGTCATTGTCTTAAAAGGACCACATACATCCAAATGTATCATTCCTAATAAGTCTTTTGGTTCACACTTATCAAATGAAACATTTTCATTTGTTTCCAAAAGACCATTCTTTTGAAGTGTTTGAATCCAATTCTTGATTATGTGACCAAGATGACAATGTCAAAGATAATAATAACTTAACCCATTTTATGTTTCTTGGTGCTTAATGTGTATAATAGTTATTATGGACAAATTATCATGAACCAATTCATGGATATCATGAAAAGGCATATCCTAAAATGAAATACATCATCCATAAAACTTAATACCATTATTTACAAACTTTAAATCATGATCATATGCTTTAATAGGAAACATTAATTATGTTCCTAGTCAACTAGGTGCATACAAAATGTTTGAGAACTACTTCCAAACCATTGAAAGTCTCAAAATAGAGTTTCCTTCCTTGAAGCACACATTCTTTTGAACCCCTGCAACAATTGCAAGTATGAGTCTCACATCTTGTATCCAATACCTATGGTTGAAGAAATGACATTTAATACAATGTGTGAATCATGGAGATTGTATTTGAGGTTTGCCCAACATACCTCTGTCTTTCAACTCCTTGAGATAGGAATTATCCTAACTCTCATACTCAAAGCAGGATCTTCTCTGTACTTAGGCTTTTAAGCTTAGGTTTTTTTGAGGTTTCGCTTTAACCATTGCTTTGATGTATTCCTTTCCTTTGGCAACAATTGCATTAGGATCGGGATTGGCCCATTTCTTATAGCCTCCCTATTGACCGAGAGAATAGGTAGAACCTTTCTACCGTCCCTGCCTCGGTTGCTTTGGAGCATACATGAAGTTCACCAATGCTCTTGTCCTACCTTCATATTATAGTTTATTATGAATGTCTCAAACCTTTAGTTTGGCAATCAAGGATCAAATCCTGGCCAACTACTTTGACAAAAGAATTTAAGCATCTTGAGGTATCAATGTGCCTTTCTGTAGGATTCTGTGTGCCCAAGACACTTAGAATATTGATGTGGTTAGTACGTCATGATCCAAGTCGGGTTATATCCAATAGCAAGCTTAGCAAACACCAAATAATATTTAATTGATGATGTGATCATGCAATAAAATATTAACACCAATTTAGAAAATGGGTTTTCTAAACAAGTTGCATATGACATGGAACAATTTATTAGGATATTTTGTTCAATTATATATTTGTAATGTTATTTATATTAGTTAGATGACATTACAAATTAAATGGCTACATATGTTATACAATTAATTGGTTAGTTGTATACATTTACTAAGAGATACCAAGTTATAAGACCATGTAACATTGTAATGTGTCTAATTTTAAAAAGGGGGGAAACCCATTTTCAAAGCCTTTTGGCCGCCCCCTTATTGTGTTCCTATTGGACCACTTTGTTGAATTGATACACACAATTAAGGGGTCTTATAATTTTGCTCTTGGACCAGCCATTTGAAAGAAATACATGCAAAAGCTCTCTCTCTCTTTCTCCCCTCTCTAGTTTCGGAAATCAGGCAGAAAGAAGGAGCTCTAGCAGCTTGATTTTGGTGTTCAATCCTAGCATACAAGGTGTTTTGTAATAGTGCTTGGGGTATACGAAGCTTGAGGATCTCTACATTGAGTTCTTGGTCGATTCAAGCATCCAAAACACTCCTCTAAGTCGATTTTTCTGCTGGAGAAAGGTAGCCATTCACAGCCTCATATGGCTGTGATTTTATGTACATTAATGTTGTTCATAGCTTGTCCATTCATATATTTAAGATCCCTATTGATTTGGGTTTTGTTTTCCATCTTAAAACCACACTTAGAACACGAAAATTCAGATTATAAACTTGTTATAATCCTATACATCCGCTGCGTTTTCTGAAAAGATTAAAAGGTTATACTATGTTTTAGTGTTCTTTCAAACCCTTCAATGGCATCAAGAGCCGGTTATATGGATGGCTTGCTTGATTCATCTTTTGAAATTGGTTTAAAAGATGATATTAGATATGTTATAGGCTGTTTTTGGGCTGGTACATTATATCTTGTTGAAATCCCCAACTTTCAAGGTTACATTACACATGCTTGTGATTAAACCTTGAAAGATATGTATGTTGAAATGTTGGTTGTTTGGACAATGATTAAAACCCAAAATTTCAGTTTATGTTGGCTGAAATTGGGGTTTTAAATGGGGTTTTCATTATTTGAATAGATGATATGATCATTGGTTGTTAAAGTGCATAACCTAGCTTGTGGCCTTGTGTTGTTTGGATGTTTCAAGTGGTTGTTTTATTCATTCAATTTGGTTGTAATATTTGTGTTTATTCATTGGGTTGTAATTATTCATTCATTGGTTATGTAATAATAGATTAGGTTCATTTCCTTTACTAGAAAAATGTATTAGGATACAATTTTGTAAAAGGAAGATGTACAAGATCAAGACCCAAAGATGGACACAAAGACACAAGAAACATGGAGCATTTGGATGGTTTCTAGTGGGAGGTTCATGGAACCTTTATGATATGTTTGACCCTTAGAAAGACCATAGACAACACTTGTGATGGCAAACAAGTGTTGTCAACATAAGGGCTATGGTTATGCACATATGATTGTTTATGTTTATGCTTGGTTGATTGTTTGTTGTCTTGATTGTTTGGTTGATATTTGGATATTCTAAGCAAACTAACTAACAATCTTAACAAGCTGAAAATGATGGTTCTTTAAAGTTAATAAAAGTTATTAAATGGTTTAATGATTTTAAAGATTAAAATGGTTTTAATCAAAGGACCATAGGGTATCTTGTATTTGAAAGCATACAAATACAAGTACATAGAGTTTTCTAAACTAGAATTAAGAAATCTCTAAAAATTTTTAAACGAGATCAACACCGTCCTTTTACACAACACTTGAGTCACTTGGGAACTCTTAGTGGGATAAAGATCACCCAACCATTTTGAGGGAACTTGTGATTTGAGGTGAGAATGCCTTACTTATGGGATAAAGGTCACCTAACCATTGTTTTGGCAAACTCACACGTGGGTGTAAGTAGGATGTCTTGATTTGCAAACCATGTTAAATGGATCACCTACAATGTGGTTTCCAAATGGTGTTGATGGGATTTTCATGCCGACTTTACATATGATGTTCAAGAGTCGATCCCATACCTCTAGAAGTTGCAAATGGTTGCAATCGTCAAACGTTGACCACCTTATTAATTTAAAACGTGGGATAAAGGTCACCTAACCACAATTTAAATGTAATATTGGGTTCTAGATTTTAATATGAAAAGTCTCGTAAGACATTTGTATTAAAATTACAATATCGAAAATACTAAATAAAACTTTGTTAAATTTTGTAGATGGCCTCTAATAATGATAATTCGATAACTCATCCGCGTCCAACCAATCCCTACGAGCGATCCTCCAAAAGGAACGTCTAAACATAACAACTTCATCGATTGGTATCGAAACTTGAGAATTGTTCTCAAGCAAGAGAGACGATCGTATGTTTTAGACGACCCTGTCCCCGATCAACCTAACGAGGATGATGAGGAGGCCTTTAACGATTGGCTGAAATACACTGAGGACTCCGTCCAAGTGTCTTGTCTCATGCTAGCGAGCATGACTCCGGATCTCCAAAAGGAGTATGAACATCACGGAGCTTACGACATGATAACCCAGCTGAAGGAAACGTTCCAACAGCAAGCAAGGGTTGAGCGGTTCGAAACGGTTCGAGCGCTCCATGCATGTCGTATGGACGACAATCAATCTGTTTCATCTTATGTACTTAAGATGAAAAGTCACATTGACCGCCTCGAGAGGCTTAATTGTCCGTCTCGAAGGAATTGGCCACGGATTTGATCCTCAATGGCCTTACCAAAAGGTTCGAGACATTCGTGTTGAACTACAACATGAATGCTTGGGATAAAAGCATTGGTGAGCTTCACTCAATGCTCAAAACGGCCGAGGCGGCCATGGGTAAAAGGTTTTACCCGTTCTCACCATAATGAAGGTGGGAACAACAAAAGGCCTCGTCCCGCACCCAAGGCAAAGGTTGCCAAGGGTAAGGGACCCGCTTGGGGAAAAGGGAAAGGGGTGGCAAGGGTGCCACCCAAACCACAAGAGAAGAAGCAAAAGGTTGCTACAAATGACCCATGCTTCAAGTGTGGGGAGATTGGACATTGGGCAAGGAATTGTCCTGTCCATCTCCAAGAGTTGAAAGCCAAGAGGGATGCCGGGCAGACCTCAGGTACAATATACATGATCATATTGATCTTAATGTTACATCTTCTAACACATGGGTATTGGATACCGGATGTGGAACTCACATTTGCAATTTGTTGCAGGGGTTCACAAGAAGTAGGGACTTCAAACAAGGGGATGTTAGCCTCTTCATGGGAAATGGAACTAAAGTCTTAGTTGAAGCTCGTGGAGACTACATCCTGAGACTTCCAAGTGGTTTGGAAGTATTTTGAAGAATGTTTTGTATGCTCCTAGTTTGACTAGGAACATTATTTCTGTATCCCAATTAAGACATTATGATTATGTATTATCTTTTATTGAAAATGATATTCATGTTTCTTTAAATGGTATGTTCTATTTTAAAGCTATTCCAATTAATGGTATTTATGAATTGGTTCATGAAAATACTTTAAATAGTTCATTGTACCAAACTAACACCAAGAAACTCAAGTTGGACTTAAGTGATACCTATCTTTGGCATTGTCGTCTTGGTCATATAAACAAGAAACGTTTACAAACACTTCAAAAGAATGGTCTTTTAAAAACAAATGAATGTGATTCATTTGATGTTTGTGAGTCTTGTTTACAAGGTAAGATGACTAAGGCACCCTTTAATGGAACTACCGAAAGGGCAAAAGATTTATTAGGAATCATACATTCGGATGTATGTGGTCCTTTTAAGCCAATGACTAGGAATGGTGAAAGATACTTCATTACCTTTACCGACGATTATAGTCGCTATGGGTATGTGTACTTGTTAAGGCACAAAGACGAAGCTTTTGAAATGTTCAAAATCTTCAAAATGAAGTAGAAAATCAACTCAACAAGTCAATTAAAATTCTTCGTACCGATAGAGGAGGTGAATACCTAAGTGATACTTTCAAAATCATCTTAGGAGTTGCGGATTGTCTCACAACTCACTCCACCTGGAACACCACAACATAATGGTGTGTCTGAGAGGAGGAATCGAACCTTATTGGATATGGTCCGATCTATGATGGCTAGAAGCACATTACCTCTATCATTTTGGGGTTTCGCTCTGCTCTCCGCGGCCCGTATTCTAAATATGGCCCCAACCAAAAAGGTAGAAAGGACACCTTTTGAGATATGGCATGGAAGAGTTCCATCCCTATCGTACTTAAGGGTTTGGGGATGTGAGGCTTATGTTAAGACTCCCACCCTAAACAAATTGGATGTCCGATCCACCAAGTGTATCTTTATTGGATATCCTAGAGATTCTATGGGATATTATTTCTATGATCCAATGGAACAAAAGGTGTTTGTTGCCAGAAAGGGTGAGTTCTTAGAAGCAAAGTTCCTTATGGAAGGAGCTAGCAGTAGAACAGTGGATCTTGAGGAAGATCAAGAACCACAGCCCGATGCACGTTGGTTGAAACTAGCACTCAACATAAGGATGTTGAGGATGATCAAGTGGTTGATCAATACACACAACACGTTCGCAGAAGTGGTAGAACTAGTAATCCACCTGAAAGATATGGATTTTTCATGGATGGATGCTATGTGATAGATTCTGATGAACCAACCACATACCATGATGCAATGTCCAACACGGATTGTGACAAATGGCTTGAAGCCATGAACGTTGAGATGCAATCCATGTATGACAATCAAGTATGGGACTTGGTTGTACCACCTCTTAACTCCAAGAGTTGGAAGTAAGTGGGTTTTCAAGAAGAAAACCGATATGCATGGAAACTTGGATACTTATAAAGCTAGACTTGTAGCAAAAGGTTTCACTCAAACTCAAGGGGTTGATTATGATGAAACCTTCTCACCTGTTGCGATGCTAAAGTCTATAAGGATATTGTTTGCCATAGCTGCTCATTATGATTATGAGATTTGGCAAATGGATGTCAAAACCGCTTTCCTAAATGGATATCTTGAGGAAGATGTCTATATGGTTCAGCCTGAAGGTTTTGTCGATCCAATACATCCTAATAAAGTATGCAAGTTAAAGAAATCAATCTATGGATTAAAACAAGCATCGAGAAGCTGGAATCACCGTTTTGATGAGGAAGTAAAGAAATTTGGTTTCATCAAAAACGCTGATGAGGCTTGTGTGTATAAGAAGGCTAGTGGGAGCACAATAACTTTCCTAGTATTGTATGTTGATGACATACTACTATTTGGAAATGACATTCCAACCTTGGAAGGTGTAAAAACCTGGCTTGGAAGTTGTTTTTCCATTAAGGATCTTGGTGAAGCCGCCTATATTCTGGGAATAAAGATCTATAGGGATAGATCAAGGCGGTTGATTGGTTTGAATCAAAGTGCATATATTGATAAAATCTTGAAAAGGTTCAAGATGGAAAACTCTAAGAAAGGTACCGTACCTATTCAAAGAGGAACGATGTTGAGTACGACTCAATGTCCAAGCTCAAAGGATGAGCAAGACAAAATGAAGGCAATCCCATACGCATCTGCTATAGGATCCATCATGTATGCAATGATATGCACTCGACCGGACGTGTCATGCGCCTTAAGCATGACAAGCCGTTACCAGCAGAATCCTGGAAACAGTCATTGGATGGCTGTTAAGAACATACTTAAGTACCTAAGGAGGACAAAAGATATGTTCCTGATCTATGGATCTGGTGACGAGGAACTCGTTGTAAAAGGTTACACGGATGCAAGTTTCCAAACCGATCGTGACGATTCACGATCACAATCGGGATACATTTTCATTCTGAATGGAGGAGCTGTCTCTTGGAAGAGCTCCAAGCAGGATGTGGTGGCTCTATCAACTACAGAATCAGAATATGTCGCCGCCTCATTGGCAGCTCAAGAAGCTGCATGGTTAAAGAAATTCATTGCCGATCTAGGGGTTGTCCCCTCCATTCAGGACCCCCTAGAGATCTTTTGTGATAACGAGGGTGCGATTGCACAAATCAAGGAACCCCGTGCTCATCAAAAGACTAGGCATATTGAGCGGAGATTCAACTACATACGAGATGAAGTTGAAAAAGGAAAGATATGTATTCGCAAAGTTCACACGGATCAAAACGTTGCGGATCCTCTCACGAAGCTCCTTGAAAAGGCAAAGCATGAATGTCATACTTGTGCCATGGGACTTCGATATTCTAGTGATTGGATTTGATCTATAATTTTGTATTTGGATATGTGGAACTTTCTATTATTGAATAAAATTATTTGGTTATAATGTTTCAAATAATATTCCAATTTAGCATGTTTAATCCATGAGTAAAATGTTTACTCTAAATGTCCGTAGTCGTTCACACTTGTGGGAACAAGTTTGAAGGTAAGACTATTATGAACTTGGATTGGTTGATATTCATAAGGATGAATATAGAGCAATGGGTTGCTACCAAGGTTCATAGATATTTGTGGGATACAAATATTGGACTAACCCGCATCTCAAATTTTACTACATGGAATCTTATTGATTGATCATAAGTAATTTTGAGTAAAGGCGAATATCATTTGGTATCCTCCGACCTGAGATAATATTGGGTTTTGATATTCACCAAGTATTACACCTTGAGCCTATTCTTCACTGTCCTGAAATAGTGGACAGTACATAAGGATATGTTCAGGTATAACACGAGGTGTTTGTGAGAAACGTATGTAGTCAAGATGGAATTTGTTCCTCTTATTCGTTGAGAGTTAGATGTCTAAGGCCTGATTAAGTTAAATCAACAAGGAATGATTTCTGTGTCCTTGGATTTAACATGACATCTGTAACAAAAGGATAAATGATTAATTCACCTAAATCTTTTCAAGTAGGGCACTTGAAAGGGATGATGTTATTGAATGGCTATAAGTCATGCGTATTAAGGGTAGTAAACCGTTGTTAGGCGGTATTTACTGCTTGCATCAATCTATGAATCTTGGGCAAGTGGGAGATTGTAGGATTCTGTGCCCAAGACACTTAGAATATTGATGTGGTTAGTACGTCATGATCCAAGTCGGGTTATACCCAATAGCAAGCTTAGCAAACACCAAATAATATTTAATTGATGATGTGATCATGCAATAAAATATTAACACCAATTTAGAAAATGGGTTTTCTAAACAAGTTGCATATGACATGGAACAATTTATTAGGATTTTTGTTCAATTATATTATTTGTAATGTTATTTATATTAGTTAGATGACATTACAAATTAAATGGCTACATATGTTATACAATTAATTGGTTAGTTGTATACATTTACTAAGAGATACCAAGTTATAAGACCATGTAACATTGTAATGTGTCTAATTTTAAAAAGGGGGGAAACCCATTTTCAAAGCCTTTTGGCCGCCCCCTATTGTGTTCCTATTGGACCACTTTGTTGAATTGATACACAAATTAAGGGGTCTTATAATTTTGCTCTGGACCAGCCATTTGAAAGAAATACATGCAAAAGCTCTCTCTCTCTTCTCCCCTCTCTAGTTTCGGAAATCAGGCAGAAAGAAGGAGCTCTAGCAGCTTGATTTTGGTGTTCATCCTAGCATACAAGGTGTTTTGTAATAGTGCTTGGGGTATACGAAGCTTGAGGATCTCTACATTGAGTTCTTGGTCGATTCAAGCATCCAAAACACTCCTCTAAGTCGATTTTTCTGCTGGAGAAAGGTAGCCATTCACAGCCTCATATGGCTGTGATTTTATGTACATTAATGTGTTCATAGCTTGTCCATTCATATATTTAAGATCCTATTGATTTGGTTTTGTTTTCCATCTTAAAACCACACTTAGAACACGAAAATTTCAGATTATAAACTTGTTATAATCCTATACATCCGCTGCGTTTTCTGAAAAGATTAAAAGGTTATACTGTTTTAGTGTTCTTTCAAACCCTTCACTTTCATCTTAAGAATATATAAGATGATATCGATTTGGTTTCTGCCATGTGACATGCATAAAAAGTGATCGACCGTTTCGAAGAAATCTACTAAACTTGTTGAAGGAACATTTCCTTCAAATAGATTTCATGTAATTGCCCATAATGCTCCAAACCCTTTTGGAGTTCGGGAATTATATTCCAAACATGAGGTAGGATACTGACAGAATCCTTAGTGTGCCTAAGCCAATCGTCAAAAGGCCTTACATCAACAGCGTTGGTTGGTGAGGTAGGGGATCGTCAAGGACATAGGTCTTACTCATTCTGAGAACGATTCTCAGTTTCGAAATTGAGTCCATAGGTAATTATGGTTAGGACGATCCCTCTCGAGAATAGATCTCAGTGATAGGGAAGGGACGATCGGTGGTGGTAGCGTAATAGTTAGCTGTCTCACTACAATCATTGACAAAGTTCATTTTAGTATTTCTAATAAATTATTTTAATCATTAATACCCTTAAATGTCTCATAGACAATTAACAATTAAAATTTAGAATCCAACGTTACATTTAAATGATGGTTAGGTGACCTTTATCCCATTATTTAAATTAACAAGGTAGTCAACAGTTGACAATTGCAACCTATTCCAACTTCTAGTCTTATGGGATCGGTTAAACATCATATGTTTAGTCGGCATGTCTAATCCCATCAAAACCATTGTATGCCAGGCTTCGGTAACCCTAATCACATGGTTTCCAATTCAAGTTGTCCTACTTACACATACGTGTGAGTTTTCACATACAAGCGGTTAGGTGACCTTTATCCACAAGTATGTTAGACTCACCTCAAAACACAAGTTCCCTAGAAGTGGTTAGGTGACCTTTATCCCACAAATAGTTCTCAAGTGATTCGAGTGTCGTGTAAAAGGATGGTGTTAAACTTGTTTCCAAAGGGATTTCAGTTTTCATTAATTCTAGTTTTGAAAACTCTATGTACCTTGTATTTGCATGCTTTCAAAAACATGGTACCCTATGGTTCTTCCTTTTAATAAAAAAAATTATTAAAATTATTAATCCTTTTAATAACCTTTTATTAACCACTTAATGATTAAGAACATAAATTTTCAGCTTGTTAAGTTTGCAAATGAATTTGTTATGCATATCCAAATATCAAACAACAATCATACAACAAACAACCAAACAAGCATAATCATACAAACATATGTGCATAACCATAGCCACTAAGTTGACTACACTTGTTTGCCATCACAAGTGTTGTCATAAGGTCTTTCCTAAGGGTTAACAATGACACATCATATGTGTCCATGAACTCCCACTTGATTTCACATCCAAATGCTTCAAGTGTCCATGTCCTTTGTGTCCTTCCTTTTGGGTCTTCATCTTGTGCATCTTCTTTTACAAAATCATATCCTAATACAATTTTCTAATAAAAGAAATGCACCTATTCTATTTATTACATAACCAATTGAATAAATAAATTACTACCCAAATACAAACACAAAAGAAATTAGTACAACCCTTTGAATGAATACAACCAACATGACAAAATCACAATCAACCAAATCCAAAACACACATGGTCAAGGCTATGTTATGCACTAAAATATGTATCCATATACATCATTTCAAAAACAAAATGAACCCCTTTTATAGCCTTAAAGTTCTGACCAACAAGAACCAAAACATTTAGGTTATGTCCAAACAACACAATCAACCGTTTGATGTCATCCTTTCAAGATTTAATCATAAGCATGCAAGATAAAACCTTGAAAGGTTGGGGTATCATCATATCATCACAAAACAGCCCCTATTAGGTTGTTTAAGCCTCATCAAACCAATTTTACAAGAACACATGAAAATACTCATCCACATATCCGGCTCTAGATGCCAATGTGGGTTTGTTGGACCTTAGTCTAACAGGATTAACCTTTAAACTATGAAAAACGCAGCGGAAGTAACCTTAAAGTTTATCATTAATAATCTGAAAAATGAAGTCTTATTTTATAACAACAACAAACCCAAGAACATAAGGATCTTATATATGTGTTTGAACTAGTTATCCCCAACATATAACAACCCAAATAGACATACAAACTACCTTTAGCAAGCTGCTGAAAACATGATGAAGGAACAAAATGAGCTTCTTGAATGACCAAAACACCAAGAATAGGTGTCCTCAAGCATTCATACCACAAGCCTCCAAGAAAACACCATCTTTGCTAGGATTTGAGCACCAAAATCAGGTCAAAGAAGCTGCTGAACTCTTATTCCAGCCGTGAACAACCAGCAAGGGTGCTGGACCCTTTTCAGCTTTGAACTCTTTCTTCCATAAGAAGAGTTGATGTTCTTGTGACCATTTTGCATGTTTGAGAGAGAGAGATCTGAAAAAGAGAGTGTGTGTGTATTCTTGGAGAGAGTTTTTCTCTAGACCTCAAAGAAAAGCATAAGGAGTTAGGGCCAAAGGGGGCGGCCGAAACCCCTTAAACCATTGGGGTTTTCCCCCCAAAAAAACCTTTTAATCAATGTTAAAAATGTTTGATTAAATATAGATATATAATTAACCTTTTAATTATATAACATATATACACACTCCTATTATTTGATGTTATTTAATAAGTTTAAACAACATTACAAATAACATCCATGAACAAAATATCCATATAAGTTGTTCAATCTCATATGCAACTTATTTAGAAAACCCATTTTCTAACTTGGTGTATTTTTTAATTGCATGATCATATCATCAATTAAATATATTTGGTGTTTTCTAAGCTTTTTATGGGTATGACCCGACTTGGATCATAACGTACTAACCACATCAATGTTCTATGTGTCTTGGGCATAATAATCCAACACTGTAATGCCATAATCCAATAATTGGTTTTGAAGCCAGAGTACCTGAGATGTACAACTTGTAGCAGCAATGTACTCTGCTTCTGCAGTGGATGTAGCAACAGATGTTGTTTCTTACTCTGCCAAGAAATCAAATAGTTGCCTAGGAATTGACATACACCAGAAGTTGACTTTCTAGTTAACTTACATCCTGGATAGTCACTATCAGAAAAAGCAACTAATTTGCATGAGTGTCCAATGGAATACCAAAGACCTAGAGATTGTGTTGGACCAAAGAACCAATGAGACAAGATCAGAAAATCTCTAAGTCCCACATGGTATCACAACAACTGCTGAAAGACTCATCAGCAGTTTGACAAGTGCTGAAGACCTCAACAGCTGAAGATCAAGTGCTGAAGACTTCAACAGCTGAAGAACTAAAGTGCTGAAGTACAACAGCTGAAGAACACAAGTGCTGAAGCTGAAAGACCAAAGTACTGAAGTACAACAGCTGAAGAGTTTACAAGTGCTGAAGATCAACAACTGATGTACAAAGTCTGAAGACAAAGACTGAAGACATCAGCTGATGATATCTACTGAAGTCATCAGCTGATGAAACATCTGAATGTCAAAGTCTGAAGATCAAGTACTGAAGCCTCAGTAGTTTCTCACAACTGCTGAAGAGTACTTCTTAGTAGTTGTGATATCAGTAGTTTTATATTTCTAGTTTCAGTAGTTTTATGTTTCAGTAGTTTTGTAAAACGACTGAAGAGCTTGTTCTTCAGTCGTTGTAGTTTCAGTAGTTTTATATTTTGTACTTAACACTCTGATATGTTCTCAGTAGTTGTGAACATTTAGTAGTTTGTTAAGAGTTAGTTATTTTTGTATTAGATCTGCCAGTTGTCACTTTCCGTGATAACAGCAGCGATTGTTGCACTCTATATAAGGAGTGACAACCTATTGTAATGTGTGAGGGATGAATGGAATGAATGAATGATTTGATTAGAAATATTCTACATCTATAAACATTCCTTGAAATCAGAAATATATATTCTCTCCTATAATCATATGTGCTCTTAATGCATACAAGTATCGATTGCTTGCTACAATTGTCTAATTCTTGTTCGTATTCCGCTGCTTTGAACTCTAATACATCAAACTTGTGATCGCTGATCCTGTCAAATGGTATCAGAGCCGGTTAATCACTTATCGATCTAATAATTGATCATTGAAACTGCTATTCAAGATCTAAGTTTGATTGAATTAGCTTTTGTTTTTGCAAGAAACGGTTATAGAGATTGAATTTTCTGTATTTCTGGTCATTCATCCTGAGATCTTCTCTTGGTTTTCATTGAGTTTGTTGTGGTCTGTTTAAAACTTTTAAAAGCTTGAATTAAATTGTTTTTGAACTGAAAATGACCACTCCCTCCAATGATCCTCACAATACTGGTTCCTCAACCAAGCCACCAATGCTGGTTAGGAATGAGTATAACATATGGCAAAGACGTATGCTCCATCACCTGTCTGTTAACAGCGCAGGTTGTTGGACATCAGTGGTACATGGTCCACACAAGCCTATGGTGAATAACCCGGAAACCAATCAAATGGTTCCGAAGAGGAGGGAGCAATACTCAGATGAGGATAAGAAGTTGCTTGAAATTGATGCAAAAGCCCATGGAATTCTGGCCATGGCACTGCCAAATGAAATCTATTCTGGGCTAATGCATCATGAAACTGCCCATGACCTCTGGAATGTCTTGAAAGAACAATTTGGAGGAACAGATGAGGTATTGGCAAATAATATAGAAATTCTTGCCCAACAATATGAGACATTCACTCATAGAAAGGGTGAGACACTGACTCAACAATATGAGCGGTTCTCTTGTTTGATCTCTGAACTAAATATGGTCAAACTTGAGTACACAAATATTCAGATGAATAACAGATTTCTCAGATCACTGCCTGAGAGACGGGACACATATACTATTGTCCTACGCTCCAGTGCAAGTCTGGACAAACTATCTCTCACCCAACTCTATGGGAAACTGCTCACGTTTGAGAGAGAGATAGAACAGAAGAGAAAGTTGTCTTCATCTAGAAAGCTCACTGAAGACTTGTACCAGGCAACACTGCCTTGGTGGGTCATGAGTCAGAATATGTTTCATCTGAATGCCAGTATGATGAGCATATTAATTTCTCTTCAAGCACTTCTGATTCTGCATTTGTGAGTGTTGATGGTCAGTTTACTGGGTGTAATAATGACAATCTATGCTTCATTATGGATGATCTCAAGGGGATTGCTGATGATGACTTAGAGGAGATGGATATTTTGAGCCAAATGGCCGTGATAAATATCAGATCTCAGAAGTTTTATAAAAGAACTGGAAGAAAATTCCCAGGACTCTCTGGCAAAACCAAAGTTGGTTTTGACAAGAGCAAGTTGAGGTGTCACAAATGCCAAAGGCTTGGACACTTTGCAAGAGAGTGTGGATCAACTGGATCTAACTCCACTGCACCCTTTGTGACTTTTCCTGGAAATAGTCAACCACACAGAGGGCAACATCCTGTCACTTCTGGTCATCATCCTCAACAACAATCTCCGGCATATTTTGTTCCTCAGGGTCAAATGCCATATCCGTACCCTTGTTATTACATGCCACAGTCAAATCAAGTTCAAGTTCCTATGGCACCACAACCTCATGCACTACCAGAACCTCAGCCATCCCAATCTCATCAACAAACTCAACCTCAACAACACAGCTTCTTCACCCTAGGAGTTGTTGACGGAGCAGTTTACCAGATGACATGTCTGGTCATGACCAACTGTTCTCAGGTGCTGGTCAACATGGTGGTGACAGTCCTTTTGGGAATCTAGCTCTTATGGCTTTAGAGTCTGCTCATACTTCATTTTCTAATGCCTCTACACCTCAGGTATCACAGGTATCCTCTGAGGCAAAAGCCAAATTATGTTCTGAACCATGCATAGCAGCATTTGCTTCCATTAGAGAAGCAAATGTAGCTCTAATTAATAAGAACATTGAGCTAGAACAAATTATTTCCAAAAACAAAGCTGAGTTTGAGTCTGTGCTAAAGATAAAAATGATGAGATTTATAAACTGAATTGCCAAATAATTGATGATAAGGCTAGAGAAGAGATACTTCTAGAGAAGTACAAAGATCTCAAAGAAACCCTTGCAGTTACCCAGGTAGAGTGTGATAGATGGGTACAATCATGCAAAGGTTTTGAAATGCTTCTTAGTAAGCAATCTGCTTCAAATGTGAAGTTTGGAATTGGTTACAATCACACTGCTCCACCTACAGATTTTACCCCAAGAGCAGAGGAAGAATCTGATGGTGAGAGTGATAACCAATCCATCACATCATGTGATCTACCTTCTGATACAGCACAATCAGAAGTAGCAGTCAGCATCAAGCCCTCTTTGAACTTATCAGCTGATGTTGATGGTTCAAATGCTGACATTCACATGATTAATGAGTTGATCAACTCAGAAGTTAATCCTGAAGGTCCTGAAAGGACTAGAGAGCAGGATTTAACATCTGAAGTTCAAACTTCAACTGCTGTCAGTACTGAAGAGAAGAAAACTGGCAGTAGAAAGAGTTTGAAGACTACTAAAGAGGCAGTCAAGAAAGCAAACAATGCTTCCAAAGCATTGAAGAACAAGTCTTCTGTTGCTTCACCCTGTTTAGTTGATGATCAACCTAAGATGAACAAGGAACCATGTGAAGTATGTGGTTTGTTCAATCATCTTACAGATGATTGTTGGTACAAAAGAGGTTCCAAACTCAAACAAAGAAGAAATTAAAGAGAAAATGGTAAAATGAAAACTGAGTTTGAGACCACATTTGTATTAGCAACATCAAATCCTGTAACCCTTAGTCCTCAAAGAAATCCAAAAAGGAAGGGGTTAAACAGGTGACAGCTGAGAGTGCTCAGAGAAGAAGAAGGTGCAACATAGGACCTTTTCAATCTCCACTGGCAATGTGTCTGATGAGCTGAAAGCTTATCACAAATCAGACACAGCTGGTTATGATGGTTCAACATCTGTTGGGTAGAGTTAACCAACTAGATGCTCCTATGTTGAAACCACAAAAAAGGAGGTCCAAGCCAAAGGACTCCTCTTCTACACCATTTCTTCCTCTCAGGCTGTTGTTTCAGATAAACCTATTAGTTTACCATCTATTGATGAGACCAGGCCCAAAACCAAAAAGGTTTGGGTCTCTAAAACTAACTGATTGTTTATTTTGCAGGGTTCTTCAACATGCCAAAGTAGCATCTGGTATGTAGACAGTGGGGGATCTATGCACATGACTGGGAACAGCTCTCTTCTTCATGACTACTCTCAAGGAAAAAAAGGATTTGTTTCTTTTGGCAATGATGCTAGGGGTTACATCATTGGTAAGGGCTTTGTCTCCAATGGAGAAATCAAGTTTGATGATGTTAATCATGTGGAAAATCTCAAGTACAATCTCTTGAGTGTCAGTCAAATGTGTGATAAAGGCCATGTTGCTCTTTTCACCAGTCAAAACTGTAGGATTCTGTCATCCAAAGTTTTGCACTTGATTGACAAGGTGTTGGATGATCACACTCTCCTGAAAGCCAACAGGACAGGAAGAGTGTATGCCTTAGATCTTTCTAAGAAAATAGATCTCAAAGGCAATCCTTGCCTATTTTCCAAAGCCTCTTCTCAAGAATCTAAACTGTGGCACAGAAGGCTTGGTCATGTTAATCTCAAAAACATGAATCAGCTTACCCACAATAGTTTAGTCAGAGGCTTACAATAAAGGAGTTCCACTGTGATGAAACCTGCACTGCTTGTTTAAAAGGAAAACAACACAAAGTCTCATTCCCTCCTATTGAAGTGCCTAAGTCCACTGCCTGCTTGCAATTACTGCATATGGATCTATTTGGTCCTGTGAGAGTAATGAGCATGGCAAAGAAGAAATACTGTCTGGTAATTGTGGATGATTACTCCAAATTTGTATGGACTTTCTTTCTACATTCAAAGGATGAGGTTGCTCAGAAGATTATTCACTTTGTGTTGTATATTGAGAAGCAGTATTCCCTTCCAGTCAAGTGTATTAGAAGTGACAATGGAACTGAATTCAGAAATCATACACTTGATGACTTCTATCTTTCAAAGGGAATCAAAAGGCAGTTTAGCATTCCAAGGACTCCAGAACAAAATGGAGTAGTAGAGAGAAAGAACAGGACCCTCATTGAAGCTGCAAGGTCCATGTTGGCTGACTCTGGTTTGCCACTGACCTTTTGGGCTGAAGCTGTCAACACAGCTTGCTATGTGCAAAATAGAGTTTTAGTAAATCAGAGGTTGATGAAGACTCCATATGAAGTTCTCCATCATTGGCTCCTCTGATTTCATTTTTCAAAGCATTTGGGTGTCCTGTTTTATTCTCAACACAAAGGATCAACTCCATAAATTTGATCCTAAGGTGGATGCAGGGTATTTGTTGGTTATTCATCTACTTGCAAGCATACAGAGTCTTCACTGCAGAACAAAGATGGTTGAAGAAACTCTACACGTTAAGTTCAATGAATCTCCAAAGGACAAGATTCCACAAAGCCCTGTGGAGTTATTTGATTTGGACATACTGCAATATGTTCCTTATCAAACTCCTGCTGTTGCTCCTGTCAACAGTTCACCACCTGGTGGTACTGATGATGATGATAGCAGTACTCACCTCTTCAGGTTTAGTGATCAGCTGCCTGACTCAGCTAGACCTGATGTTCCTGTAGCTCCAGTAGCACCATCCACAACAAATGCTGATGAGATCTCTTCGAATTCAACTTCCTTTGAATTACCATCCAATGATTGGTTTCAAGGAAATGATTCACCATCACCATCTGTTACTGCTGAGCCTGCTACAAACACTTGCACAGATCTCATTGTGTATCAAGATCTGAAGAATCACCCTATGTCTCAAATCATTGGTGATATCACTGCTGAGTATCAACAAGAAGTCAATTGTCAAATTCTGCTTCTATGCTCTCTTCATCAGTCAGCAAGAGCCAAAGAATTATCACATTGCTTTAAAGGACAATGGATGGGTTGATGCCATGCAGCTTGAGCTTCTTCAGTTCAAGAAACAGCAAGTGTGGGAACTGGTTCCTCTACCTCCAGGTAAGTGTGCAATAGGCACTAAATGGGTGTTTAGGAACAAAACTGATGAAAATGGGCTTATTGTTAAGAACAAGGCCAGACTGGTTGTTCAGGGTTTGCACAAGAAGAAGGTATTGATTATGATGAAACCTTTGCCCCTGTAGCCAGACTGGAAGCAATTTGATTGTTTTTAGCTTATGCTGCTTATCAAAACTTAAAGTTTTTCAAATGGATGTCAAAAGTGCATTGTTGTATGGAAAAATTAAAGAAGAGGTTTATGTATGTCAACCTCCAGGCTTTGAGGACAATAAACATCCTAATTGGGTGTATAAGCTTGATAAGGCTCTTTATGGGTTAAAACAAGCTCCTAGAGCCTGGTATGAGACATTATCAAACTTTCTTCTGGAAAACAATTTCACTAGAGGCTCCATAGATAAGACTTATTCATTAAGAAAGCTGGGCAGCATAATCTACTTGTTCAAATTTATGTAGATGATATCATTTTTGCATCCTCTGATCCAAAGTTGTGTGATGCCTTTACAAAGTTGATGCAACAGAAGTTTGAAATGAGTGCCATGGGAGAATTACAGTTCTTTCTGGGGTTGCAAATCAAACAAAAGGCTGATGGAATCTTCATTCATCAGTCCAAATATACAAAAGATCTTTTGCAAAAGTTTGATTTACAAAACTGTAAGCCCTGTTCTACTCCCATGTGCAGCACCACACAACTGGATACAGATCAGAAAGGTAAAGTGGTTGATGAAACACTTTACAGATGTATGATTGGGTCCTTGATGTATTTAACAGCTTCTAGACCAGATATTATGTTTGCTACATGTGTTTGTGCTAGATTTCAGGCTGCACCTAAAGAGTCTCATCTGATTGCAGTCAAGAGGATCTTTAGATATCTGCAAGGCACTCCATCTCTAGGTTTATGGTATTCTACTGGACATTCTGGTAAATTAGTTGCTTTTCTGACAGTGACTATGTAGGGTGTAAGTTGACCAGGAAATCAACTTCTGGTGGATGTCAATTCCTAGGCAACTGCTTGATTTCTTGGCAGAGCAAGAAACAGACCTCAGTTGCTACATCAACTGCTGAAGCAGAGTACATTGCTGCTGCAAGTTGTACATCTTAGGTACTCTGGCTTCAAAACCAACTTCTGGATTATGGCATTACAGAGACTAAGACTCCATTGCTAATGGATAGTGCTTCAGCTCTTTGCATTGTCAAAAATCTAGTCCAGCACTCTAGGACCAAACATATAGAGATCAGACATCATTTTATAAGGGATTGTTTTGAAAAAGGTCTCATTGATCCTAAGTTTGTGCCTAGTGCTGATGAGCTTGCAGACATTTTTACTAAGCCTTTGGATAGTTCAACTTTCCAAAACCTGGTGTTAAGGCTTGGTATGCTGCAGCTAGAATAAGTGATAACTACTGATGATCTTAGTAATAAATACTGATGATCATTAGTAACTATGTCACATATAAGTACTGATGAGCTCTTACCCTCAGCAGTTTTTATAACTATGAAGGCTAAATGTCTCACAAGTACTGAAGTACTTCATCTGTTCTAAACTACTAATGTAGTTACAACTACTGATGCAGCTAAACTACTGCAATCAGTACAACAGATAAGTACTGATGTCCTATGAAAACAAGAAATCAGCCAAAAAGGCTGATGAATGTGTTGAGGACAGTATGAAACAGCTGACAAGCTAAGAATTGACGAAAACAGCTGATGAGAAATTTCTCTTCAGTCGTTTGTACTACTGTTGTTTCATTCTAAACAACTGAAGCAAAACCATGTCCTCAGTAGTTTTATAACTACTGATGACTAATACCAAGTCTTCAGTTGTTTACAACAGCTGATGACAAACCACTGTCTTCAGTAGTTTCATAACTACTGATGACAAACACCAAGTCCTCAGTTGTTTCAATCATCTGAAGTCAAAACCACGGTCTTCAGTAGTTTTCTAACTACTAATGCCTAACTCCACGACTTCAGCTGTTTCAACGTCTAAAAAATAATACCATGTCAACGGTCGTTTAAAAATACTGATGACTAACACCACATCCTTCAGTCATTTTCTTACCGTACCTATAAATACCCCTGACCTAAGCTCTGAATGCTTCATCTTCTTCAAACCTAAGGTTCCTCTCCAAAACTTCCTCTTCTCAATGGCGTCCATGCAAATTAAACCGCGACACAACTGTGTTGCCTACCTCACTAAATCACCTATCTCGCCTAAGTTCGATACTGCTATCGATCTTATGGTTCAGTCCCATACAAACGGCATTTCTTCTGAATCCCATACTATATGCCAAATCCTTCAACAATTTTGGATGAACGTTACTATTACCACTGGGGAGAACAACACCCCATCTCTCAGTCGGTCATCAACAATAAAAAAGTAGTCATCACTCCTGCAATAATCCGCCAAATTCTTCATCTGAATGATGCTAGTTCTCTGCTGGATATCCGAAGGGCACCACAGATCTATCCTTTGCCCAACATGGATATCAAGGTGATCTCAGTGCCTCCACTATCAGGAAGAAACACTTTAATGACGCTGAGCGCCTAATCTTTAACATGGTGAATGTATGTTTGGCCCCTAAGACGTCGTCTTGGGATCAAATGTCGACAAAATGGCAGCAGGTAATGTATTCTATTCTTGAGCAACAACCACTAAACTTTTCAGAAATATATTTTTTGGAGCTCAAAGACATGGCTCAAAAACTAACTGCCAACGTTGGATACTATATCCACGTTCATAATGGCCATCATTACAAACCAGCTTAATGCTGAGGGACTTGTTGGCTTGGGAGTCCCTGCTATGGCTATTCTGTCGGAAGTATACTCCCAGCACAACTCTGACCAGACACTCAAAAAGGCTGCCAAGCTGCGAAAACCCACGCAGCTGGAACCCACAGCCACCACGTCCAAATCAAAAGTCCCCACCAAACCCACCAAAAAGAAACCCAAAACGGCTACTCAGGGAATTGAGTCCCTGATGATGCCCCTGCTGCAACACAAACGCAGGATATATCACTAGTCCAAACCCCCTAGTGGATACATGACTCTTCCAGCCATAGCCGCTCAGGCTTCCTCTACAGGAGCCTGCAGCAACCACAAAAGGGGTACCTACATATCTGGAATCTTCCTCACTTGAGGGGATTGCCATTGAAGAGCACCAACCTCCCCAGGTGCACAATGCTTCTATCCCTTCACCCCAAACAACCACCCCTCATAGCCCAACTTTAATAGTTGCATAAGTGCTGACTCAACTGCACTCCTCACCCTTCCCCAGAAACCACTTACTACTGGGCATACCTCTACAATTGAGGGGGAGGAACACAGTGCACTTGAGAACCACAACACAGGGGTTACCACTTCTACCTCCTGGTGTAGACAAGGAGCTTCGAATATCTAGTGAGGCTGCCACCTCCTCTGACTCAGCACATGATCAGAATGAGGCTGGTAACATTGCCAAGACCTCACTAGAGGCAACAGCGATGATGGACACTGTCCTGAGGCTGAATTCCCTAGTACCAAGCACAAGGGGCACATGCATCAACTGGTCTACACCCAGTGCATGTAAATCCTGCTCTAAGCAGGAGGTCAGATGATTCAGCTTCGGCTGATGATGACCTGGGCTTTTTCTACGATGTTCTTGCCCAGAACACAATCCTTGAAGAGAAGGTCAGTAGGCTGCAAAACCTACTTGATCAACTCCAAGGGAGAAAGACCATCTGCCTCTACCCACCCACAGATGGCACCTTCAGTTGAAGGTTCCCCAAACACTGAGCCACTCCAAACTCAACCACCTGCCTCTGCTTCAGGTCTATTCTAAGGAACAGAACTCTCCTGAGCAAATAGGTGCTGTACTTCAAAATTCCCTCCCTCTCATCACACCCATAATCACTGATTTGTGACTAAAGCCATTGATGAGAGGCTTTCCTCAACTTACAGCCCTTGATTGATGCTGCTATTCAAAAGACTCTTTCTGCGGTACAAACCCCCTCCTCCAATGCATCCAAAAAGGGGGAGAGTTCTGCAGTGAAAGAAAAGAAGAGGAAAAGATCAGAGGAAAAGAAAGAAGAGAAGCAAGCCCAAGAGGAGGAGAAAGAAAAGCAACCTATGCTCACTTACAAGCGAAAAAAAGTGCTGATGATCATACTGCTGAAGACAAATCCTTGGAGGAGCTGGTAAAAGAAGCTGACACTACACACCAGCCGATCCATGGATAAAATAATTGAACAACTCTTCAAGCAGGGGTTTGACACAGCCACACTGGATAGTGAGATCAGAAGGTTGGAAGTGCAAGAGATACAAACCCGATGGGCAGGGTATGATGCTCTGGAAAAAGAGAGATTGGAAATAATGATCCGCTTTATTGCAAAATACTTAGGAAGCATTAATGGAGATCGCGCATGGACCAGGGACGGCATTCTGGCTATAGCCACCAGAATCTGTCTGTCTGAGCAATTCAACAAAGGGATTATTGTGGAAGCCCTTGATGAGGCTGGGGCTGGTAAAAGGTTAGAGATGGCTAAACTCACAAAGGCAAAATCAACTACAAAGATGCTGGATCAACCTTCCCATCCACCCACTCAAACAGATCCTATCCCTCAAATCTCCCAACCAATCTCTAAGCCAAAATCCAAACATCCTCATTCTTCAAAACCAATTCCTTCACCAACCAACCATCATCCAGTGATGCACCAGAAGGAGGAGAAGGGTGCTGAGGATGGAAGAAAGAAGAGAAGAGGAAGATGAAGATGATAGTCTGCCACTCTCTGCTGTTCTAAAGCGCCAAAACCCCGAAGTCAACCCATGATCACACCTGACTCTCAAAGGGAAATGGAGAGTCAAGATAGAAGAAGAAGCAGAAAGAGAGAAACAGCACGATGAGCAACTGTTGAAGATGGTTGACAAGGGAATTTCCTCAGTCATCATCTATTCAGCCATGAAAGGGCATGCTCAAAGGCTGTACACTCTCAAGCACACTTTTCAGTATCAGAAGGAGAGAGTGAGAGTATGGCCGGACCCCAGGGGGAGTTCTAGAATTCATAAAAGAACTATTCCACACAGATACAATGGCCAGGTACGAAAAAACAATAGATTCTACCATCATGTTGGTTGTAGTCTCACCTTAGGAAATCATTGTTGAATTCAAGAGAGCTCACCAAGCCAAGAAGACCCCTCAAGCTTTACTAGAAAACAAGATGATTAAGAAGGGGTTGTTATATAAAAAAATTTGAAGACATCCAGAAGAATGATCTCCAGTTACTCCTGGAGGCAACCATCCTGATGATTTGTATATAGGGAGGTAACTACGGTGGAGCTGAAAAATGGCAGGACCATGAAGTACTCATCAGAGTACTATGGTCCAGAGTTCTTCTTCGAAGGAGGAGTAGAAGAACTCTCTCAGGAGGAACAGTTGTTCTCCTTGAGGCCTATGTTCGAGAGTCATACAGACTCATTATGGGGAAGTAAATCTCCTGAATGGGATAACAGCTCTGTGTCCTGTCCCCAAAACAGAGTTCCCCTTCATATCTGCCAAACAAATATTTGATTTCTTCCCAGGCCGGAGCTTACATGGGTCATCTTCTCTGCTGATCAAGAAGGAAAAGACCAACATTTGCCAACAATAAGTGGGACAACGAATATTTAGAGGTTTTGGCTGCATTGGTTCAGGGGGAGTTTGTTGGACCAAAAGAACCAATGAGCCAAGATCAGAAAATCTCTAAGTCCCACATGGTATCACAACAACTGCTGAAAGACTCATCAGCAGTTTGACAAGTGCTGAAGACCTCAACACTGCAGAGTCAAGTGCTGAAGACTCAACAGCTGAAGAACTAAAGTGCTGAAGTACAACAGCTGAAGAACACAAGTGCTGAAGCTGAAAGACCAAAGTACTGAAGTACAACACTCAAGAGTTACAAGTGCTGAAGATCAACAACTGATTTACAAAGTCTGAAGAAAAAGACTGAAGACATCAGCTGATGATATCTACTGAAGTCATCAGCTGATGAAACATCTGGACGTCAAAGTCTGAAGATCAAGTACTGAAGCCTCAGTATTTTGACACAACTTCTGAGAGTACTTCTTCAGTAGTTGTGATATCAGTAGTTTTATATTTCTAGTTTCAGTAGTTTATGTTTCAGTAGTTTTGTAAAACGACTGAAGAGCTTGTTCTTCAGTCGTTGTAGTTTCAGTATTTTATATTTTGTACTTAACACTCTGATATGTTCTCAGTAGTTGTGAACATTTCAGTAGTTTGTTAAGAGTTAGTTATTTTTGTATTAGATCTGCCAGTGTCACTTTCCGTGATAACAGCAGTGATTGTTGCACTCTATATAAGGATGAAAACCTATTGTAATGTGTGAGGGATGAAATGGAATGAATGAATGATTTGATTAGAAATATCTACTCTATAAACAATCCTGAAATCAGAAATATATAATCTCTCCCTATAATCGTATGTGCTCTTAATGCATACAAGTTCGATTGCTTGCTACAATTTGTCTAATTCTTGTTCGTATTCCGCTGCCTTGAACTCTAATACATCAATTTGTGATCGCTGATCCTGTTAGATTGTGTACCTTGTAAATATCTAAAGATCCTCTTGACTGCAATCAAATGAGACTCTTTAGGAGCAGCTGAAATCTAGCACAAACACAAGTTGCAAACATGATATCTGGTCTAGAAGCTGTTAAGTACATCAAGGACCCAATCATACATCTGTAAAGTGTTTCATCAACAGCTTTACCTTTTTATCTGCATCCAGTTGTGTGGTGTTGCACATGGGAGTAGAACAGGGCTTACAGTTTTGTAAATCAAACTTATTCAAAAGATTTTTTGTATATTTTGTGTGATGAATGAAGGTTCCATGAGCCTTTTGTTTGATTTGCAAGCCTAGAAAGAACTGTAATTCTCCCATTGCACTCATTTCAAACTTTTGCTTCATTAAACTTGTAAACTCATCACACAACTGGGGATCAGAGGATGCAAAAATAAGATCATGAACATAAATTTGAACAAGTAGCTTATGCTGATCCACTTTCTTTATAAACAAAGTTTTATCTATGGAGCCTCTAGTGAAATTTTTTTAAGAAGAAAACTTGAAAGTGTTTCATACCAGGCTCTAGGAGCTTGCTTCAACCCATAAAGAGCCTTATCAAGTTGGTACACCCAATCAGGATGTTTATTGTCCTCAAAACCTGGTGGTTGACACACATAAACCTCTTCTTTTATTTTACCATATAAAAATGCACTTTTGACATCCATTTGAAAAACTTTAAGATTGTGGAATGCAACATAGGCTAGAATAATCTAAATGCCTCTAGTCTGGCTACAGGGGCAAAGGTTTCATCATAATCAATACCTTCTTCTTGTGAAAACCCTTGTACAACCAGTCTAGCCTGTTCTTGACAATAAGCCCATTTTCATCAGTTTTATTCCTAAACACCATTTAGTGCCTATTGCACACTTACCTGGGGGTAGAGGAACCAATTCCCCACTTGCTGCTTTTTGAACTGAAGTAGCTCAAGCTGCATGGCTTTAACCCATCCATTGTCTCTAAAGCACAACATGATAGTTCTTTGGCTCTAGCTGACTGATCAAGAGAGCATTGAAGCAGAATTTGGACAATTGACTTCTAGTTGAGACACCAGCATTGATATCACCAATGATTTGAGACATGGGGTGATTCTTCAGCTCTGGTACACTATAAGATCAGTGCAAGTGTTTCTAGCAGGTTCAGTAGCAGCAGATGTTGATCCAGACTCTGGAAACCAAGTATGAGATGGAAAATCAAATGATGTAGAGGAGTCAGAAATCTCATCAGCATTTGTTGTGGATGGAGCTGCTAAAGCTACAGGAACATCAAGTTTAGTGGACTCAGGCAGTTGGTCACTAAACTTGAAAAGGTGAGTACTGATATCATCATCATCTTCAGTACCACCAGGTGGAAGACTTGCTGCAGAAGATGATTTATCCACAAGATCTGCAACAGCTGGAGGTTGATAAGGACATATTGCAGTATGTCCAGACCAAACAACTCCACAGGATTTTGTGGAATTTTATCCTTAGGAGATTCATTGAATTTCACATGCAAGGTTTCTTCAACTAACTTTGTTCTGCAGTTGAAGACTCTGTAATCCTTGCATGTGGATGAATAACCTATAAATTACCCTACATCCACCTTAGGATCAAATTTGTGGAGTTGATCCTTTGTGTTGAGAATAAAAAAAGGACACCCAAAGGCTTTGAAAAATGAAATTAGAAGAGCCAAATGATGTAGAACTTCATATGGAGTCTTCATCAACCTCTGATTTACTAATACTCTATTCTACACATAGCAAGTTGTGTTAACAGCTTCAGCCCAAAAGGTCAATGGCAAACCAGAGTAAGCCAACATAGACCTTGCAACTTCAATTAGGGTCCTGTTCTTTCTCTTCACTACTCCATTTTGTTCTGGAGTCCTTGGGATGCTAAACTGCCTCTTGATTTCTTTTGATAGATAAAAATCATCAAGTGTATGGTTTGTGAATTCAGTTCCATTATCACTCCTTATACACTTGACAGATAGGGAATAGTGCTTTCAACATACAACACAAAAATTATAATCGTCTGAGCAACTCATCCTTTGAATGCAAGAAGAAGGTCCATACAAATCTAGAGTAATCATCCACAATTACCAGATAGTATTTCTTCTTTTCCATGCTTATCACTCTCACAGGACCAAATAGATCCATGTGCAGTAACTGCAAGCAGGCAGTGGACATAGGTTCTTCAATAAGAGGGAATGAGACTTTGTGTTGTTTTCGTTTCAAACAAGCAGTGAAGGTTTCATCACAGTGGAACTCCTTTATTGGTAGACCTCTCACTAAACTATTATTGATCAGCTGATTCATGTTTTTGAGATTAACATGACCTAGCCTTCTATGCCACAGTTTAGATTCCTGAGAAGAGGCTTTGGAGAACAGGCAAGGATGACCCTTCAAATCAATCTTCTTTGGCAAATCCAAGGCATACCTCTCAATCCTGTTGGCCTTCAGGAGAGTATGTTCATCCAATACCTTGTCAATCAGCCTCAAAACATGGGAAGACAGAATCCTGCAGTTCTGGCTTGTAAAAAGAGCAACGTGCCCTTTATCACACATCTGACTGACACAGTATATTATACTTGAGATTCTCCACATGATTAACATCATCAAACCTGATTTGTCCATTAGACACATATACTTTCCCCATGATGTGACCCTTGGCATCATTACCAAATGAAACAAATTCTTTCTTTCTTGAGAGTAGTCATTAAGAGAGAACTGCTCCCAGTCATATGCATAGATCCTCCACTGTCTACATACCAGATGCTCCTTGGCATGCTGAAGAACCCTGCATTCATCAAAAGACTAGTTAGGTTTTGAGACCAAACCTTTTGGTTTGGGTCTGTTAGTTTTGGGGTCTGTTTTCATCAACAATTAACCATAACTTGTTTCTTATGATTAACAGCTATGAAGAAGGAGATGGTGCTGAAATGGATTCCTTGGATTTGGGCTTGGAATGCCTTTTTAGTGGTTTGATCACAGGTGCATCTAGTTGGTTAACTCTCCCCAACAAATGTTGAACCATCATAACAAGTTGTGTCTGATTTGTAGCTAAAGCTTTCAGCTCTTGTGACATATCAGTACTTGTGTTTGATGAGTTCATGTGACCCACCATTTCCTCCTTAAAATTCACAGACTTAGTCTGATGTTTATCATGAGGAGCACTATCAGCTGTTTTATGATAAACCTTATCCTTCTTTTTGGATTTGGTTGAAGGCTTAGGTTTATCACAAAGCGATGACTGTGGTACCAACTTAGTCTCAAACTCATTTATCATTTCATCTATCTGGATTTTAATGAGCTTATCTCTGTTGAGTTTGGAACCCTTTCTGTACCAACATTCATCAGAAAGATGATTGAATTTACCACATATTTCACATGGCTTATTCTTCATCTTGGAGTGATCAACTGCTGATGTGGAAACTACTGAAGGTGTGCTCTTCAGTACTTTCCTCCTTTCAGTACTTTTGTTTAGTACTGAAGGATCTGTAACAACTAAAGACTTGTTCTTCAGCTGTTCTCTATCAGCAGTTGTTAATCCTTTTATTTCAGCTAATTTGAAATGCTTTTAAGATGTTGTGACTTGCCTTTCAGTACTGAGGTACTTTGAGGGACAACATCTGAAGACTACTCTTTCATGTGCTTGAGTAGTTAACCCATCAGCAATTGATTTGCTGAGGTATCAACACTGATTTCATCTTGTGATTTTGGGTGATCACTTGAGGATGATGCACATGATGATGTGGTTTGGAAATTACTTTCACATCAATTCAATTTTACTATTGGTTTTGGAGTAAAATCTGTAGTGGTGCAATGTGGTTGCAACCTATTCCAAACTTCACATTCGAATCAGATTGCTTGCTGAGCAGCATTTCAATCCCTTGCAGGATGATACCCAGCGGTCACACTCAACTTGGATAACTGCAAGTTTTTCTTTGAGATCTCTATGGTTCTCAAGAATGACCTCTAGCTTACCCTTTTCATCATTTAATTGGCATTTAAGCCTATAATCTCATCATCTTTATCCTTAAGGACAGTCTCATATTCACCTTTTCTTTTGGAAAGGGTTTGCTCAGCTCTAGATTTTGATTTATTAAAGCTACATTTGCCTATCTAATAGAGATAAATGCAGCTATGCAAGATTCAGAACATAGCTTGGCTTTATCCTCAGAGGATACCTGGGTTACCTGTGATGAAGATGCATTGGAGCATGAACTATCAGTAGATTCCAGTGCCATGATAGATTGATTCCCAAAAGGATGTTCACCACCATGTTGACCATCACCAGCAAATAATTGCTCATTACCAGAGAGATCATCTGGTAAACTGCTAAAGTCAATAATACCAGGGTGAAGAAGCTGTGATGAGGTTGTGATTAAGATGATTAAGATGGTAGAGGCTCAGGTAGGGCTTGAGGTTGTTATGTATTAGGAACTTGAACCGGATTTGGGTGTGGCATGTATAGCAGGGATATGGATATGACATTGGACCCTGAGGGACAAAATATGCAGGAGATATGGTTTGTGATAATGACCAGAAGAAGCAGGATGTTGCCCTCTGTTTTGTGGACTATTGCTTGGAAAAGTCACAAACAGTGCACAGGAGTTAGATCCAGATGATCTACACTCTCTTGCAAAGAGTCCAAGCCTGTGGCATTTGTGACACTTCAACTTACTCTTGTCAAAACCAACTTTGGCTTCGCCAGAGAGTCCTGGAAATCCTACCAGTTCTCTTGTAGAAATTTTGAGATCTGATATTAATCAAGGCCATTTGGCTCAGAATATCCATCTCTTCTAAGTCATCATGAGAAATACCCTTTAAATCATCCATAATGAAACACAAATTGTCACTATTATAGCCTGACTGACTGTCAACACTAACAAATGCATGATCTGAACCGTTTGAGAAGAAATCTATATGCTCATCATAATTGCTTTCTGATGCATCATATTCTGACTCATGACCAACCAAGGCAGTGTTCCCTGGTACAAAGTCATCAATGAGCTTTCCTGATGATGCCAGTTTTCTTTTTTGCTCTATCTCTCTTTCAAATGTAAGTAGTTTCCCATGGAGTTGGGTGAGAGATAGACTCTCCAGATTTGCACTGGAGCGTAGGACAATGGTATATGTGTCCCATCTCTCAGGCAGTGATCTGAGGAATCTATTGTTCATCTGACTATTAGTGTATTCATGTTTGACCATTTTTAGCTCAGAGATCAAACAAGAAAAACGCTCAAACTGTTGAGTCAGTGACTCACCCTTCCTATGAGAGAATGTCTCATATTGTTGGGCAAGGATTTCTCTGTTGTTTGCTAAGACCTCATCTGTTCCACCAAATTGTTCCTTCAATGCATTCAGAGGTCATGAGCAGTTTCATGATGCATAAGCCCGGAATAGATTTCATTCGGCAGTGCCATGGCCAGAATTCCATGCGTTTTAGCATCAATCTCAAACAGTTTTTGATCCTCATCTGAGTATTGTTCCTTCTTCTTCGGAACCATTTGGTTGGTCTCCGAATGTTCACCATAGGCTTGTGTGGACCATGTACCACAGATGTCCAACAACCTAAACTGTTAACACACAGGTGATGAAGCATTCTTTGTTGCCATATGTTATACTCAGTCCTAACCAGAATCGGAGGCTTGGTTGAGGAGCCGGTATTGTGAGGGTCATTAGAAGGAGTAGTCATTCTCAGATTCAACCAAATTCAATAAGTTTTAACTGATTTAGTGCAAAACACAACAAACTCAATATGAACAAAGAGAAAACTCAAAGCAGATAAACGAAAGCAGCAGAAATTCAATGATCTAAACCAATTCTTGCAAATATGCTAATTCAATCAAACTTAGATATCGAATAGCAGTTTCAATGATCAATTGTTAGATCGATCAATGATTAACCTTGCTCTGATACCATTTGTTAGGATCAGTGATCTAAGTTTGATAATTAGAGAGTATCGTAGCGGTAATTCAAACAACTAATTAAACAATTCACAAGAACACAATTGATATTCAATGTAACAGTAAATGGTTATAGAAAAAGAGTATTCTGCAAAAGAGATATTTCATTCATATGCTTTCGTGGTGGCTCAATGTGACACTTTACAATTAGGTCAACATTCCTTATATAGGATATGTGACGTCTGCTGATGTCACTTGATAGTGACATCTAACAGAATTATTCAAACTACTGAAACTATGCAAACTACTGAGAAGTTTCTCAACAACTGATTACATCTTAGAGAATGCTAAGTACAAGAAACATAAAACTACTAAAACTAAATTACTGAAACTATAACTAGAAAAGTAAATTACAAGTATTGAAAGGAAACCATCACAACTACTGAAGTTGATAACTTCAGCTGTTGTGACAACTACTAATCACTTTGGTCTTCAGTCTTTGTTCTTCAAACTTTGTTCTTCAGACTTTTACTTTCAGACTTTGTCTTCAGCTGATAGCTTCAGACTTTGTCTTCAGTACTTTACTTTCAGACTTTGTCTTCAGTAGTAGTCTTCAGTTCTTGTCTTCAGACTTTGTCTTCAGTACTTTGTCATCAACTGATGTCTTCAGCTGTTATGATCTTCTTTAGCAGTTGTAATGTCTGTGGGACTAAGAGGTTTTCTGATCAGGCTCATTGGTCTTTTGGTCCAACAATATATGTTGATGCTGAGGAGTTGCAGGCATGGATGCATAAGCTACTGGGAGCATTTTGAGGCTAGCATCCGTATTTTGACGTGTCTTGGTATTTTGAAATAAAAACAAATGTTGTAAACGAATGAAATAACATGTGTTTAGTTATTAATGAATGTTTTAAATTCCGCTGCAAAAAAACATACGTTTTATTATGATTTATGTGCAATGAATGGCCAACTGTGAGGTGCCCAGGAACGGGGCCCTACAAGTTGGTATCAGAGCAAAAGTTTAAGCGAATTGGGTAAATATTTGAAAAACCTAACCCAAACTGAGAATGTGACTAAAAGGAAAAGGGATGCCAGTCCTAGCAGCTACGTGCCTGCAGCTAAAGGTTTTATGTAAACGTTTACAGTAAGTTAACGTTAACCGGCATTATGTTCGCATGTTATGTGGCGTGTGTGCTTTTGTGTAGATTTAGATACTGATTAAGTTAGGATAGGAGATGCTTGGGGTATGAAGAGTAAAGTAAGTGGCTAATCATAACTAGCCACTGTAATTAGGGACTTACTATACTTGACATAAACTGAGTTGTTACCTGAATGACCGCGTTAGTGTTTGAATCTTATAGTGTGTTAGAAGATGGCTGGTGGTAGATATTGAAAGCTTCACGAGGTGGAGGCGGTGGTGGACGTGGTACTGAACCACATGTAATAAGAGGTAATAAGAGGAAGGTCTAGGGCAGAAAGAGTAGCCCATGAGGAACCCGAGACCCCTCATCTAGAGGGTGGTGATGAGAATGCTAATTAGCGGGCTTCGATGAGAGAGGCAGTCAGGGAGGAAGTGCATCAGGTCATGCAGACGATCCTACCGTCTATGGTGACTGAAGTTATAAAGGCTGTTAAAGATGGGGAGAGACGGGAAAGGGGTATATCTTCGGGCGAAAGGAGACGACCCGAGACTGAAACGGTTTTTTCGATGATAAAGAGGAAGAAGAGGAAGAGCCTGCGACGAAGGCGGCACGAGGCTGTAATTAGGGGGCGTTTCAACGATGCAAGCCCCCAACTTTTGATGGAAACGGTACTTCTGCTACTGCTCATCGATGGGTGAGAGAGATGGAAGCTATATTGAATATCAGCGAGTGCCGGGAGGATCAGAAAGTAAAGTTTGCTGCCCATTATTTTGTGGACTCAGCCTTGTGTTGGTGGGACAATAATGTCCAGGTTGAGGGAAGAAGGGCTATCGGAAGGATGAGATGGCCGGAGTTGAAGAGGCTGGTGATTGAGGAGTACTCTCCTTATCGTGAGATGGACAAGGTTGAAAGAGAGTTCTTGCAGCTGGAGGCGGGAACGATTACACATCAACAATATACTGCTAAATTCAACGAGATAGCACGTGTGGTGCCGGATGAGGTGACACCTCTTTTATTAAAGATCAAGAGGTACAATCAGGGCTTGCCGACGGACATCCGCACGCACATGATCGCTGCCCAACCAAGCACGTTTAGGTCGGCGGTTGATTTGGCGGGTAGATTATAGGATGAAAGATCTGTGATGGTGACTGAAAGTAGCAAGAAAGGAGAGGGTGATCAAGAATGGAACGGGAAGCGAGTGGAACGTGGTGGAGCCGCTCCAGGTGGCAAAGGTGCCCGAGTGGATGATTAGTGTGTGGTCATACCTGGTGCGGGGATCGAAAAGGTGTGACAAGTGTGGATACAGGCACCCCGGGGAATGTAGATTGGGGAGCAATGTCTGTTTCCATTGTGGGAGGACCGGACATGTGGCGAAGAACTGCAGTATGTGGAGGTGTTATTCATGTGATGAGGAAGGTCACATGAGCAGGGATTGCAAGAATCTGAGAGTGGAAGGTTCGGGAACGAAGAAGATCGGAGGACGCTCCGGTACGAGGAAGGAGAACAGAGGGTGAGGGCTAGAGCCTTCGCTATGACCGGGAGGAGGCTAGGTCAGACTCCAAGGTAACGTCAGGTACGTTGTTGCAAGTTTAGATTTATGCATCTATGCTTTAATTGTGATGCTAGTAGTAGTTTTGTTGCTGCTATTTTCTGTGATGTTGCACGTTAGGGGTAGAAAGATTGTTGAGCCCTTCGATGTAAGAATTGTTATTAGTAAGTCTACCAAGTTACGTAATGCCCTAGGGGATTGCGCGATGGAATTGACAGAGAGAGCTTGTTCTTGGTAGGCTGTTCAAGACAGACATAGGTAGGTAGACATGCATCTCGAGGTGAGTTGATCAGTAGTCTATGACTCAAACCCCAAGTGTTGCAAGAAGATGGATTGATCAACCGTGCACGGCCAGTGTTTGGTGACGGCCTACGACAATGAAGTATGAGGCAGGCATCGACCAGGAAAGTGGATTGCTTGGTTTGGAGTCGAGTAAAGCTAATACTAAAGTGTAGAGGGTCATTCCTAGTTGTTGCTCAAGTAGGAGAAGTGACACATTGATTGTAGCTACCCAATGAGTTAAGTGGAATTCATCTTATGATTCATGCATCTCGTCTAAGAAAGAGCTCAACCGATGAGGATATGATCATGCTACTGGAGAATACTAAGAGGGATAGAGTATCCAACCATGAGAAGCAACTGGTGACCATTACTAAAAAGAAGAAGAGAATAAGCTAAGGAGGATAATGGTTTCACTTGTGTGGGTGCAGTTAAGCCTAAAGGGATCTAAGTTTAAAGGCAAGATCAAAGAAGAGGTGAGACAGTGTTACCCGTAACTGTTCGAGAAACGACAGGTTTCGGGGACGAAACCTCTTTAAGGGGGTTAGACTTGTAACACCCCGAATTTCTATTTAAACAAAAGGAAAAGAAAAGTAAACAGAAAGAATAGAAATTGTGCACAAGTAGAGGGGGATAAAGTGTACAAAGTACAAACATTATTATTTTATGGATTTAAGGGGGGCATGGTCGCCAATATCAAAGTAGAAAGCGGCTTTGCTCTCGGAGGAAGAAGAAGAGAGAGAGAGAGAGATCGGTTCTAGAGAGGGAAAGAGGAAGAAGCAGCTGCAGAGGTAAGTCTTCTCTTCTATAAGATTGGTTTTAGTTGGGTTTCAACTTCTTGACCAAAGTTCTTGGTGTTTAGTGTTTGTTTTCGGGATTCAAGAGCTGAATCGAAGGTGGGTCTCAAACTTGAAGTGTGTTGCTCAAAGGCTGCTCAAGGTGAGTTTCTAGAACCACTCTTTTACTGATTTTCACCTGATTTGGGGCTATTATGCATACTAAGTAAACATTTTGAAAGAAACCGTGGGTTTATATCCTTATGTTCGAAATGATGTATGTATGTATGTATGTTATAGTGATGATTCTAGTTTAGTGATGATGATTAGCATGCTTAGATGGCCTTAGTATGTTAGATGTGTGTTTGGGTATGATTAGAATGATAATCGGGTGATGTTGATAACGTAGAAAATATTTCAGAATGTTTTGATGAACATGAACAGTGGCCCATGCGTCCAGCATAACTGGCCAGACGTCTAAGTGTTGAGCATGCCCCCATGAGTGGGTCATGCGCCTAAACAGTGGCCCATGCGCCTAGCATGTTGGCCATGCGTCTAAGTGTTGGCCATGCACCCAAGTGTTGGCCATGCACCTAAATAGTGGCCCATGCGCCTAAGTGTTGCCCATGTGCCCAAGTGTTGGCCATGCGCCTAAATAGTGCCATGCGCCCAAGTGATTGAAACGGCTAAGTGTTGATGTGCCTAAACAGCTGTCATGTGCCTGCATAGTGCCCATGCGCCCAGACTATTTTACACTTAGAATTTTATGCCCATGCGCGTGGAAGGTCCCATGCGCCTAATTTGGGTTTGAGGTTTTCTAGGTGGTTTTTAAGGGGCATTATGGGGAGATAGGGTTGGTTATGATGTGATGACTTATGTTTGATGTGAATTATGCATGTATGATGTTGCATGTATGGTGTACATTTATGATTATGTTTATGTTTCTTATTATGTATATATGCCTTCCCTTGACTTTACGCTGAACGTTAATGAATGTAATGGAAGTTTTATGTAACGTAAAGTTGAAGATAATGAAAAGAGGAACATAATGATAGAATGCATGCATTAATAAAAGAGAAAGTATAGAAAGGCTTGAAAGCAGTATGTACAGAGGTGCACGGCTCTAGATGCCTTAAGCTCTACCGCGTGAGGTTCAGCAAATCCTAAAGTGTGCACGCAAGGGTTCCAGTCTTTGTGATTGACCTTCAGTGTTGCAACCCACTTCAGTGGGGGTGTTACCCATTTCAGTGGGGGTGTTACCCATTTCTATGGGGGTGTTACCCATTTTTGTGGGGGTGTTACCTATTTCTATGGGGGTGTTACCCATTTCGGTGGGGGTGTTACCCATTTCGGTGGGGGTGTTACCCATTTCGGTGGGGGTGTTACCTATTTCGGTGGGGGTGTTACCCATTTCGGTGGGGGTGTTACCCATTTCGGGGGGGGGGGGGGGGGGGGGTGTTACCCATTTCGGTGGGGGTGTTACCCGTTTCGATGGGGGTGTTACCCATTTCGGTGGGGGTGTTACCCATTTCGGTGGGGGTGTTACCCATTTCGGTGGGGGTGTTACCCATTTCTACGGGGTGTTACCCATTTCGGTGGGGGTGTTACCAATTTCTATGGGGGTGTTACCTGTTGCCGTGGGGTGTTACCCATTTCGGTGGGGGTGTTACCCACAATGCTGGGGGTGAAATATATGATGGTTACCCGAGTTACTTATAACTTCGGGGGTGTGGCATAAAGCCAAGCATAGATATGAGGTGAGGGACTCTGTGTCACAACAGACTCGACAGAGGTCTTTGTCCCTAAGACGAGACAATGAGGTGAGCGACTTTGTGTTGCAGTAGACTCGAATAGAGTTCAATCCCTGTGATTGACTCATATGGGATCTTTGTCGTGTATCCCGGTGTTGTGTCAGTCTTCGGTTATGAGTCGGGGGTTGTGAACAGGCTCCGGCACAACATTAGCTTTCAAGCATGAGTCGGGGATATTGCAGGAGACAAGATTCGAGTAATAAAGAGTAATGAATGATAGATAATGTATGTTGGACCAAAAGAACCAATGAGCCAGGTCAGAAAAACCTTTAAGTCCCACAGACATCAAAACAACTAAAGTGGTCTACAATAGCTGAAGACAAAGTCTGAAGACAAAGTCTGAAGACAGCTACTCAAGACCAAGTTCTCAGAAGTTGTCACACTAGCTGAAGTATTTCTCTTCAGTAGTTGTGATGGTTTACTTTTCAGTAGTTTGTAATCCGTAGTTTTATATTATGTAAAACATCTGAAGTTCTTACACCTCAGATGTTATAACTTCAGTAGTTGTAATGTTACCTTGTACTTAGCTTTTTGTGAAGGTGTCCTCAGTTGTTGTGGACATCTTCAGTACTTTAGTTTACTTTCAATTGTTTGTATAAATCAGTTAGTTGTCACTATCAAGTGACGTCAGCTGATGTCACATTCCTTTATAAAAGGAATGTTGACCTAATTTCCTTGTAACCGAAGCGTGTGCATGAATGAAAACATTTTCTTGGCAGAAAACTTTCTCTCTCTATAACCGTTACTGTTTGATTGAATATTCATATTATTCTTGCTAAAATTTCGTCTAATTCTTGTGCTATTCCGCTGCAATTCTTAATCTAATTGATCAAACTAGATCCTAATCCTTTCAAATGGTATCAGAGCAGGTTAATCACTGATCGATTTAACAACTGATCATTGTAACTGCTCTTTTGATATCTAAGTTTGATCGAATTAGCAAATTTGCAAGAATTGGTTATTGAGTTTGATTTTCTGTTGCTTCCGGTAAATTAATTTGAGATTCGTCTTGTTTCAAACTGTGTTGTTGAGTTTTTGAGCTAGATCTGTTAAAATCTCATTGAACCTGTTTGAATTGCTGAAAATGGCTACATCAATCAATGATTCTAAAAATATTGGCTCCTCAACAAAGCCTCTGATGCTTGTTAGGAGTGAGTATAACATATGGCAACGCCGAATGCTCCATCACCTGTGTGTCAACTGTTCAGGTTGTTGCGTATCTATGGTTCATTGACCATATAAGCCTATGGTGAGTAATCCAGAAACCAATGAGATGGTTCCGAAGAAGAAAGAGCAATACTCAGATGAAGATCTAAAACTGTTTGAAATTGATGCTAAAGCCCATGGAATTCTATTCATGGCACTGCCTAATGAAATCTATTCTGGACTTATGCATCATGAAACTGCTCATGACCTCTGGGTTGCTTGAAAGAATAATTTGGAGGAACGGATGAGGTCTTGGCAAACAATAGAGAGATCCTTGCCCAGCAATATGAGACATTCTCTCATAGGAAGGGTGAGTCACTAACTCAACAGTTTGAGTGATTCTCCTATTTGATATCTAAGCTGAAAATGGTTAAACATAAATATACAAACAATTAGATGAACAACAGAATCCTCATATCCCTGCCTGAATGATGGGACACATATACTATTGTCCTACGCTCCATTGCAAATCTGGACAATCTATCTCTCACCCAACTTCATGGGAAACTATTAAGATTTGAAAGAGAGATATAACAGAAAAGGAAAATGGCTTCATCTGGGAAGCTCACTGATGATTTTGTACGAGGGAATACTGCTCTGGTTGGTCATGAGTCAGAATATGCTGCATCAGAAAGTTCTTATGATGAGCATATAGATTTCTCTTCAAACAGTGGATATCCTGCTTTTGTTGGTATTGATAGTAATTCAGGGTGTAGTAGTGATAATTTGTGCTTTTGATGGATGATTTGAAAGGAATTGCTGATGATGATTTGGAAGAGATGGATATATTGAACCAAATGGCATTAATGAATATCAGATCTCAAAAATTTTACAAAATTTTCCTGGTCTCTCTGGAAAAACCAAAGTTGGTTTGACAAGAGCAAGTTGAGGTGTCACAAGTGCCATAGACTTGGACATTTTGCAAGAGAGTGTAAATCATCTGGATCTAACTATTCTGCACCCTTTGTGACTTTTCCATGCAATAGCTCACAAAACAAGGGCAATATTCTACCAGTTCTGGTCATCATTCACAAATTCAATCATCTCCTGCATATTTTGTCCCTCAAGGTCAAATGCCATATCCTTATCCCTGTTTTTACATGCTTCAGTCCAATCAGGTTCCGGTACCCATAACTCAACAATCACATGCCCTACCTGAGCCTCAACCATCTTAATCAAATCAACAATCTCAATCTCAATCACATCAAAGCTTTTTCACTCATGGAGTTGTTGACTGGAGTAGCTTACCAGATGATCTTTCTGGTTATTCTGAACAAGTGTTTTCTGGTGTTGGTCAACATGGTGGTGAAAATCCTTTGGAAATCTTGCACTTATGGCTATGGAGTCTACTGATGGTTCATGCTCAAATGCTTCATCATCACAGATACCACAGGTATCTTCTGAGGCTAAGGCAAAGTTGTGTTCTGAGTCATGCATAGCGGCTTTTGTCTCAATTAGAGAAGCAAATGTAGCTTTAATTAATCAAAATCTTGACCTAGAGAAGTGATTTCCAAAAGAAAAGCTGAGTTTGAGTCTATCTTAAAGGAAAAAGATGATGATATTTACAAATTAAAATGCCAAATCACTGATGAAAAGGCAAAGGTAGAAGTCATTTTAGAGAATCATAAGAATCTCAAAGAAACACTTGCAGCTACTCAAGAAGAGTGTGAACGCTGGGTAACATCCTGCAAGGGGTTTGAAATGCTTCTCAGTAAGCAAACAACTTCAAATGTGAAGTTTGGGATTGGGTATAATCACACTGTACCTCCACAGATGTTACTCCCAAGATAGAAGTAAAATCTGAAGGTGAAAGCAATTCCCAAACCACATCATCATGTATCTCATCATCAAGTGATAATGCAAAATCAGAGGATGAAGTCAGTAATAATACCTCAGCTAATCAATCTGCTGATGGTCTCACTGCTGATAAAACATGATCAAAGAAAAGCATAGCACTTCAGGTGCTGTCTCATAAAGTATTCAAAGTACTGAAGAGCAAGTAACAACACAAGAAGAACATTTCAAACCAAATGAAAACAAACATGGTTTGACAACTGCTAAAGAGTCTATCAGAAATCCAAAAATACTAATAGAAAACCTCTGAAGAACAAGTCTTCAGTTATTACAAATCCTTCAGTACTTAACTTAAGTACTAAGAGGAAGAAAGTACTGAAGAACCACCTTCAGTAGTTTCATCTTCTTCAGCAGTTAAACAACAGAAGATGAAGAAAAAGACATGTGAAATATGTGGTCTATTCAATCATCTCACTAATGAATGTTGGTACAGAAAGGGTTCCAAATTCAACAAAGATAAAATCATTAAAAAGAAAATTAATAAAATGAAAGATGAATTTGAAACCAAGTTTGTGCCACAAACAACTCAAACTAATAACCCAAAGTTTTCACAAAAATCTAAAAAGATGGAAGGGGTTTATCATAAAACAGCTGAAAATAATTCTCATTGAGTATCAAAACACCAGACTAAGTCTGTGTCTTTCAAAAAGGAGGACATGCAGAGGAACCAATAAAAAACAAGTACTGGTGTGTCTGCTGAACTGAAGGCTTTAACAACCAATCCGACAAAACTTCTTATGATGGTTCAACATCTGTTGGGGAGATTTAACCAAATAGATGTACCTGTGATTAAACCACTAAAAAGGAAAACTAAGCCAAAATCAAAGGAATCCTTTTTCAGCACCATCTCCACCTTCAAAGGCTGTTAATCATGACAAATCAGTTAGTATAGAATCTATTGATGAGAACAGACCCAAAACCAAAATGGTTCGGGTCTCAAAAGCTAACTAGTTTGTTGTGGCAAATGCAGGGTTCTTCGGCATGCCATAGAAGCATGTGGTATGTGGACAGTGGAGGATCTATGCATATGACAGGGAGCAGTTCTCTTCTTCATGACTACTCTCAAGGAAAGAAGGGATTTGTATCTTTTGGTAATGATGCTAAGGGTTACATCATCGGTAAACGCTTTGTGTCAAATGTTGAGATAAGATTTGATGACGTTAACCATGTGGAGAATCTCAAGTACAACTTGTTGAGTGTCAGTCAAACGTTTGATAAAGGGCATGTTGCACTTTTCACTAGTCAAAACTGTCGGATTCTGTCTTTCAATGATTTGAGAATGATTGACAAGATATTGGATGAATATACTCTCCTGAAGGCCAACAGGATTGGAAGAGTATATGCCTTAGACTTATCAAAGAAAATTGATCTAAAAGGCCATCCAGGTCTATTCTCCAAGGCCTCTCCTCTGGAATCTGAACTATGGCACAGAAGGCTTGGTCATGTGAATCTTAAAAACATGAACCAGCTTATCCATCATGGTTTAGTGAGAGGTATGCCACTAAAGGAGTTCAAATGTGATGACAAATGCTCTACTTATTTAAAAGGAAAGCAACACAAAGTATCATTTCCTCCAATAGAATAACCAAAGTCCACTGCCTGCTTGCAACTACTGCATATGGATCTTTTTGGTCTAGTAAGAGTGATGAGCATGGCAAAGAAAAAATACTATCCGGTAATTGTGGATGATTATTCCAGATTTATATGGACCTTCTTCTTACATTCAAAAGATGAGGCTGGTGAAATCATCATCTAATTTGTGTTGCATGTGGAAAAGCAGTACTCCCTTTCTGTCAAGTGTGTGAGGAGTGATAATGGCATAGAATTTAGAAACCACATACTTGATGAATTCTATTTCCCTAAGGGAATCAAGAGGCAGTATAGCATTCCAAGAACTCCTGAACAAAATGGAGTGGTTGAGAGAAAGAACATGACCCTTATTGAAGCCGCAAGGTCAATGTTGGCTGATTTTGGTTTGCCACTAACCTTTTGGGCTGAAGCCATCAACACAGCTTGCTATGTGCAAAATAAAGTGTTAGTAAATCAGAGGTTGATGAAGACTCCTTATGAAGTGCTACATCATTTGGCTCCTCTGATTTCCTTCTTTAGAGTATTTGGGTGTTCCTGTTATATTCTTAACACAAAGGATCTACTTCAGAAGTTTGAATCAGAGGTGGATGCAGGGTACTTTGTTGGGTTTTCATTTACTTGCAAGGCATACAGAGTTTTTAATTGCAGAACAAAGATAGTTGAAGAAACCTTGCATGTAAAGTTAAATGAATCTCCAAAGGAGAAAATTCCACAAAACCCTGTGGAGTTATTTGATTTGGACATACTACAATATGTTCCTTATCAGCCGCCAGTTGTTGCAGATTCTGTGAATCTATCATCTCTTGCCACTAGTCATTCATCTGGTGATACAAATGCAAGGTTTAGTGATCACCTGCCTGAGTCTGCTAACCTTGATGTTCCCGTAGCTCCAGTAGTTCCATCAACAACAAATGCTGATGAGATCTCTGATTCCTCTACTTCATTTGAATTGTCATCTCATTCTAGGTTTCAAGAGTCTGGATAACCATCTGTTGCTGCTGAATCACCTACAAACACTTGCACAGATCTTATGGAGTATCAAGAACTGAAGAATCACCCCATGTCTCAGATCAATGGTGACATCAATGCTGGTGTTTCAACTAGAAGTCAGTTGTCCAATTTCTGCTTTTATGCTCTCTTCATCAGTCAGCAAGAGCCAAAGAACTATCATATTGCATTAAGAGACAATGGATGGGTTGAAGCCAAACAACTTGAGCTTCTTCAGTTTCAAAAGCAGCAAGTGTGGGAAATGGTTCCTCTACCCCAAGGTAAGTGTGCAATAGGCACTAAATGGGCGTTTAGGAATAAAACCGATGAAAAAGGTCAAATTGTCAAGAACAAGGCCAGACTGGTTGTATAGGGGTTCTCACAAAAAGAAGGTATTGATTATGATGAAACCTTTGCCCCTGTAGCCAGACTGGAGGCAATCAGATTGTTCTTAGCTTATGCTACTTTCCATAATCTTAAAGTTTTTCGAATAGATGTCAAAAGTGCATTCTTATATGGTAAAATAAAATAAGAAGTTTATGTGTGTCAACCACCAGGTTTTGAAGATCATAAACATCCAGATTAGGTGTATAAGCTTGATAAGGCTCTTTATGGGTTAAAACAAGCTCCTAGAGCCTGGTATTAAACACTGTCTAACTTTCTTCTTCAAAATAATTTCACTAGAGGCTCCATAGATAAAACTTTGTTCATTAAGAAAGTAGGCATGCATAAGCTCCTTGTTCTAATTTATGTAGATGATATTATTTTTGCATCCTCTGATCCACAGTTGTGTGATGCCTTTACTAAGTTGATGCAACAAAAGTTTCAAATGAGTGCCATGGGAGAATTATAGTTCTTTCTGGGTTTGCAAATCAAACAAATGGCTGATGGAACTTTCATTTATTAGTCAAAATATACAAAGGATTTGTTGAAAAAGTTTGATTTACAACACTGTAAGCCCTGTTCCACTCCCATGTGCAGCACCACAGAACTGGATGCTGATCAGAAAGGTAAAGCAGTTGATGAAACACTTTACAGATGTATGATTGGTTCCTTGATGTACCTTATAGCTTCTAGACCAGACATTATGTTTGCAACTTGTGTCTATGCTAGATTTCAGGATGCACCTAAAGTATCCCATATGATTGCAGTCAAAAGGATCTTTAGATATTTGCAAGGAACTCAATCTCTAGGACTTTGGTATTCCACTAGGCACTCTTGCAAATTAGTTGCTTTCTCTGATAGTGACTATGCTGTGTGTAAATTAACCAGAAAATCAATTTCTGGTGGATGCCAATTTCTAGGCAATTTTTTAGTTTCTTGGCAAAGTAAGAAACAAACTTCAGTTGCTACATCCACTGCTGAGGCAGAGTACATTAATGCTGCAAGTTTTACATCTCAGGTACTCTGGATTTAGAAACAATTACTGGATTATGACATTACAGAGACTAAGACTCCTTTACTGATGGACAGTGCTTCAGCTCTTTGTATTGTTAAGAATCCTGTCCAGCATTCTAGGACCAAACATATTGTGATGAGACATCATTTTATCAGGGATTGTTATGAAAAAGGTCTGATTGATCTAAAGTTTGTTCCTAGTGCTAATAAGCTTGCAGATATATTTACTAAGCCTTTGGACAGTGCAACTTTCCAAAATCTTGTGCTCAGGCTTGGTATGCTGCAGCTTGAATGATTTGACAACTACTGATGATCTCAATTCACAAGTACCGATGAGCATTAGTATACAACTGTCAAAAATAAGTACTGATAAGTTATTTTATCTTCAGCAGTTTTCATAACTACTGAAGAATAAATTACTTAAAAGTACTGAAGTACTTTATTTGTTGCAAAGTATTGATGTAGTTACAACTACTGCTGTGGTTACAACTACTGAAGTCTGTTCTAAAAGGTAAAACTGATGACCAATGAAGCGTCTGAAAATCAGATAATCTGTTGAGTAAGTGTTAAGGTCAAATGAAACAACTGAGATATGTGAATTGACGAAAACAACTAAGGAGCAATTTTACTCTTCAATTGTTTCAAACAACTGCTGTTTCATTTCAAAACAACTGAAGCCAAAACCAAGTCTTCAGTAGCTTCAAACAACTGATGACTATCACCAAGTCTTCAGTTGTTTACAACATCTAAAAGTTAAAACCATGTCTTTAGTAGTTTTCTAACAACTGATGATTAACACCAAAACTTTCAGTTGTTTTCTTTCAGCCATTTCATAACCTATAAATACCTAACCCTAACTTCAATCTTTCCATAAGTCGTTTTCCGAACGTTCATCTTCCATTAATGGCGAACATGCAAATCGAACCACCACACACCTATGTTGCCTACTTCACAAAATCGGCATTTCGGACTAAGTTTGATGTTGCCATTGATCTGATGGTTGATTCCCCGTATCAAACTGCTTTTCTTCTAACTCCAACCATCTATCCCGATACCCTTCGCCAATTCTGGACAAATGTCACTGTCCATACCAGTGAGAATGATGTCGCAATCACTCTCCAGTCATTTGTAAACCAGAAGAAGGTGGTAGTCACTCCTGCTATCATTCGCCAAACCCTAGATCTGAATGATGCCACCTTTTTCACCAAATACCGAAGGGCACCATTGATCTATCATTCATCAACCATGGACATGAGGGCCACCTAAGTGCTACAACCATTCTGAAGAAGCAGTTCCATGATGCTGAACGTCTCATCTTCCACATGATCAATGTCTGCCTTGCCCCTAAATCCTCTTCATGGGATCAAATGTCATCCAGGTGGCAGCAGGTATTGTATTCTATCCTTGAACGCCAAAGCTTAAATTTTTCTAAAATTATATTTTTGGAATTAAAAGATCTGGCAATGAAACCTGTAGCTAACAAATGGATATTATATCCAAGGTTTCTTATGGCCATAATCATAAATCAATTAAAATCTGATGGTCCTGTTGGCCTTGGAGTCCCAACTTTGACCAACACCTCAAAGAGGCTGCCAAACTGCTAAAACCCAAGCAGAAGGAACTCACAGCCTCATCCACCAGATCCAAAGTCCCCTCCAAACCACAATCCAAACAAACCAAAAAGGCTACTCAGGGAGTTGAGTCCCCTGATGATGCCCCTGCAACACAAAGGCAGGATGAAACTATGGGTAGTAATCCCCCAGTAGTTTCCATGACTCTACCTGTTGAAACCGCTCAGGTATCCTCTCAACAGGATCCTGCTGCAACCAAAAATAGGGAAACCACATTACTGGAATCTCTCTCACTTGAGAAAATTGCCATTGAAGAGCACCATTCACCCCAGGTGCAATCATCTTCACACCTATCTCCCACTGAAGCCACCCCTACAAGCCCAACTGTGGTTATTGCACAAGTGCTGACTCAACTACATTCCTCTAACCCTCCCCAGAAACCTATTACCACTGGGAAAACCTCAACAGTTGAGGGAGAGGATTATATTGTGGCTGATAACCCACAGCACAGGGATTACAGAGTTCAATCTCCCTGTGTAGAAGAGGAGATTCGAACATCTGGTGAGGCCGCCTTTTCTCTTGTTTCAGCACATGACGAGGATGAAAGTGGTATCATTTCTATGACCTCACCGGAGACAACTGCCAATGAAGGACATAATCCTGAGGCAGGAAGTCCCCAATTTAATAATGATATTGTTGGGTTTGTTGGACCATAGTCAAACTAGTTTAACCTTTAAAGTATGAAAAACGCAGCGGAAGATAACCTTAAAAATATCATTTGTAATCTGAAAAATTAAGGCTAATAACATGACAACAACATACCCAAGAACATAAGGATCATTTATATGTGTATGAACTAGCTATCAACAAGAAATAACAACCCAAAACAAGCCATACATACTACCTTTAGTAAAGCTGCAGAAAAAACGATTTTGGGTGAAGAAGATGAGGTTGTTGAACAGCCAAGACATCAAGGAAAGATGTCCTCAAGCATCCATACCCACAAGCACCAAGCAAGCACCTTTGTTGCTAGGACTTCACCACCAAAATGAACCTTGAAAGGCCGCTGAAAACCTTTCTTCCAGCCGACATCAAGCTGCTGAAAACTTCTTTTCAGCCGTGATTTACTTCTAGATCGGAGAGAGTTTTTCCTTGAGGTTCTTGCATATGTGAGAGAGATGAGTGGATGGAGAGTGTGTGTGAGTTCTTAGAGTATGGTATATCAAAAACAAGCAAGACCTTCACCCCAAAAGGGGGCAGCCGAAACTTGTCTTTAGATAGGGATTTTCCCCCCAAAATCAAAAACCCAATTTTTATAAACTAAAATTCTATCTTGACTACATACGTTTTTCACAATCACCTCGTGTCACACCTGAACACAGCCTTATGTACTACCCATTATTTCTGAGCAATGAAGAACTAGCTCAAAGTATAACATTTGGTGAATATCAAAACCCAATATGTATCTCAAGTCAGAGGATACCAAATGATATTCGCCTTTACTCAAATTTACTTATGATCAATCTAGAAGATTCCATGTAGTAAAATTGAGATGCGGGTCAGTCCAATATTTGTATCCCACAAATATCTATGAACCTTGGTAGCAACCAATTGCTCTATATTCATTCCTTATGAATATCCACCAATCCATGTTCATAGTAGTCTTACGTTCATATTTGTTCCCACAAAGATGACCGCCTACGGACATTTAGAATAATAAACATATTCATGGATGTATACATGCTAAAATGAATATAACTCAAAATATCACAAGTATATAAAGAGTTAAATATTACATTGTTCCAAATTTTTAATACTAAAAAGATCAATTCCAGTCACTAGAATATCGAAGTCTTAAGGAACAAGTATGAATTTCATGCTTTGCCCTTTTAAGGAGATTCGTGAGTGGATCAGCAATGTTTTGACCGGTGTGAACTTTATGAATACATATCCTTCCTTTTTCAACTTCATCCCTTATGTAGTTGAATTTCCGCTCAATGTCCCTAGCCTTTTGAAATACACAGGGTACCTGATTTATGCAATCGTACCCTCCTTATCAAAAAAGTATTTTTAGGGGTCTTGAATGGTAGAGACCACCCTAGGTAGGCAATAAATTTCTTTATCCATGCAGCTTCCTAAGCTGCTAATGATGTGGCAATGTATTTGTGTTTTGTAGTGGACAATGCTACTCCATTCATAATGAAGACATACCCCGATTGTGATCGAGAATCATCCCGAACGGCTTGGAACTCGCATCTGTGTAACCCTTTACAACGAGTTCCTCTTCATCAGATCCATATATTCGAAACATTTCTTTAGTCCTCCTAAGGTATTTCAATATACTTTTAACAGCTATCCAATGGCTATTACCTAGATTTTGCTAATATATTCTTGTCATGCTTAACACGCATGACACGTCCAGTCTAGTGCATATCATTGCATGATGGATCCTATAGTTGATGCATATGGGATGTCCTTCATTCGATCTTGCTCATCCTTAGAGCTTGGACATTGATATGTACTCAATATTGTCCCTGTTTGAATAAGTACCATACCTTTCTGAGAGTTTTTCCATCTTGAACCTTTTCAAGACTTTATTAATATATGCACTTTGATTTGAACCTATCAACCGCCTCGATCTATCCCTATAGATCTATATTCCAAAATATAGGCAGCTTCATCGAGATTTTATGGAAAGACAACTTCCAAGCTAGGTTTTAATACCTTTCCATGGTTGGAATTGTTGACTTCTTTATGCCCAAGACATATAGAACATTGATGTGGTTAGTATGTTATGATCCAAGTCGGGTCATACCCAATAACAAGCTTAGCAAACACCAAATAATATTTAATTGATGATATGATCATACAATTAAATATATACGCACCAATTTAAAAAATGGGTTTGCTAAATAAGTTGCATATGAGATTGAACAATTTATATGGATATTTTGTTTATAGATATTGTTTGTAATGTTATTTAAGTTACTTAAATAACATCAAATAATAAGAGAGTGTGTATGAGTTATTAAATTAAAAGGTTAATTATATGAATAACTTATATTAATGACTTGTTAATGTGTTTAATTTCGGTTTTAAGTTTTGGAGGGAAAACCCATTGTGAAATGGGGTATTCGGCTGCCCCCTTTGGGGTTGGCTTCTTTTCTTTTCCCTAGTTGTCTTGGAACAAACATTAGAGACAAGCCATTCACTCAACTCTCCTCTCTCTCTCTTACATGCAAAAAACTTCAAGAAAGAAAAGTTCTCTCATCTTGTTGAAGAGTCTCACGGCTGAAACATCTCCAGCAACTCTTCTTTCGGTTTTCTTTGGGTGTTCAACTCCTAGCAACAAAGTGTTTTTCATATAGCTTGGGGTATGCAAGCTTGAGAGGACCTCCTTTGGTGCCTTAGTCGTTTTCTTGGAGCTCATCCTCTTCAATCTCTTCATCTTTTGCTGCTGAAAGGTAGTTTATGGCACCCTCTTTATGGCTGTCCATAATGTATGTTTGTGTTTACATAGCTAGTCTTATTCACATATAAAAGGTCCTTTGTTCTTGGGTTTGTTTATAACTTTGTAATATCAAGATGAAACTCGGATTTTTCAGTTCATTAACAAAGTTATAAAGCTTGTTTCCGCTGCGTTTTCACAAAGTTTAAATGGTTAGACTATGAATCTTGTTCTAACAAACGCCAACATTGGCATCTAGAGGCGGTTATGTGGATAGCTAACTTGTTCTGTCCTTGTTATATTTCATTTTATGGGACTTTGAAACCCCTTTTAGGGGCTGCTATGTTCATGTTTTATGAATCCCCAAAGTTATATCACACATGCTTGTGATTAAACTTTGAAAGACATGTATGTTGTATTTGTTGTTTGTTTGGGCAAGACAAAATCCGAAATTTCAGTTTGTGTTGGCTGAAATTTCATGGGTCTTAAGTGGGGATTTATTTTTGTTTTGGATGAGATGATCATTGTTTATTATGGTGCACAACCTAGCCTTTGACCTTGTGTTATTTGGATGTTTATTACGGTTGTATTTATTCATTCAATTGGGTTGTATAATCTTTTATTTGTGCTTGGTTTAATGTGTAATTTATTTATTATTGGGCTGTAATAAATAGATTAGGTACTTTTCATTTTACTAGAAATCTTGTATTAGGATATAATATCTTGTAATATGAAGATGTACGTGTTAGAAGCACAAAGGCAAGACACAAGAAACATGGAGCATTTGGATGCGGTTTCAAGTGGGAGGTTCATGGAACTTTTGTGATGTGTATTGTCCCTTAGGAATGTCATATGGTCCACACTTGTGATGGCAAACAAGTGTGGTGACTTTAGATGCTATGGTTATGCACTTACATTTGGTTGATTCATGGTTGTTTGATTATGGTATTGTGGTTGATGACTTTACATATGATGTTTGCTTAACTATCCTTTCAATGATCATAACAAACTATCTAAATGGACTTTAATCATTAAAAGGTATAAAAGGTTATTAAAATTGATTAATGATTTCAAAGATTAAAACGGGTTATAATCAATGTACCATAAGGTATCTTGTTTTGAAAACATACAAATATGTATAAATAATGTTTTCTAAACTTGTATTATAATATCTCTATACCCTTTTAAAAAAATAAGATCAACACCGTCCTTTTACACAACACTTGAATCGCTTGGGAACTTTTAGTGGGATAAAGGTCACATAACCATTTTGAGGGAACTTGTGACTTGAGGTGAGAATGGCATATTCGTGGGATAAAGGTCACCTAACAGCTTATTTTGGCATACTCACACATGTGTGTAAGTAGAGTGTGTTGATTTGCAAACCATGTCAAATGGATCACCTACGATATGGTTTCCAAATGGTGTTGATGGGATTAACATGCCAACTTTACATATGATGTGTCAAGTCGATCCCATACCTCTAGAAGTTGCAATTGGTTGCAATCGTCAATCGTTGACCACCTTATTAATATAAATCGTGGGATAAAGGTCACCTAACCACTATTTAAATGTAATGTTGGGTTCTAGATTTTAATATGAAAATGACCTTAAAAGTTACTAATTATTAAAACAACAATATTGAAAGTACTAAAATTGATCTTTGTTAAATTTTGTAGATGGCTACCAATAATTATGATAATCATAATAATGCATCCACGTCCGCCCAATCTTTACGAGCGATTCTCCAAAAGGAACGTCTAAATCATAACATTTTTATTGATTGGTATCGAAACTTGAGAATCGTTCTCAAGCAAGAGAAACGATCATATGTTTTAGACGACCCTGTCCCCGATCAACCTAGTGAGGATGATGAGGAGGCCTATAATGATTGGATAAAGTACACTAAGGACTCTGTCCAAGTGTCTTGCCTTATGTTGGCAAGCATGACTCCGGATCTCCAAAAGGAGTATGAGCATCACGGAGCTTATGACATGATAACCCAACTGAAGGAAATGTTCTAACAGCAAGCAAGGGTTGAGCGCTTCGAAACAGTTCGAGCGCTCCATGCATGTCGTATGGACGACAACCAATCAGTTTCATCTTATGTACTTAAGATAAAAAGTCAAATTGACCACCTCGAAAGGCTAAACTGTCCCGTCTCAAAGGAATTGGCCACGGATTTGATCCTCAATGGCCTTACCAAAAGGTTTGAGACGTTCGTCTTGAACTACAACATGAATGCTTGGGACAAAAGCATTGGTGAGCTTCACTCTATGCTCAAAATGGCCGAGGCAGCCATGGGTAAAAGGGTTGTACCCGTTCTCACCATCCATGAAGGTGGGAACAAGAAAAGGCTTCAACCCACACCCAAGGCAAGAGTTTCCAAGGGTAAGGGACCCGTAATGGGAAAAGGGAAAGGGGTGGCAAGGGTGCCACCCAAAGCACAGGAGAAGAGGAAAAAGGTTGCTTCTAATGACCCATGCTTCAAGTGTGGGGAGACTGGACACTGGGCAAGAAATTGTCCTGTCCATCTCTAAGACTTGAAAGCAAAGAGGGATGCCGGGCAGACCTCAGGTACTATATACATGATCCATATTGATTTAAACTTAATATCCTCTAACACATGGGTATTAGATACCGGATGTGGAACTCACATTTGCAATTTGTTGCAGGGGTTCAAAAGAAGTAGCAACTTCAACAAAGGGGATGTTAGCCTCTATATGGGCAATGGGGCTAAAGTTCAAGTTGAAGCCCGTGGTGACTACATTTTGAAACTTCCAAATGGTTTGGAAGTAATTTTGTACAATGTTTGTATGCTCCTAGTTTAACTAGGAACATTATTTCTGTAGCCCTATTAAAACATTTTGGATATGTATTATCATTTATTGGAAATGAAATCCATGTTACTTTGAATGACATGTTTTACTTTAAAGCTATTCCCATCAATGGTATCTATGAATTGGTTCGTGAAAATACATTGAATGATAGCTTATTATACCAAACTAGTACCAAGAAACTCAAATTAGATTTGAGTAATACTTATCTTTGGCATTGCCGTCTTGGTCATATAAACAAGAAAAAAAATACAAACATTACAAAAGAATGGTCTTTTAAAACCAAATGAATGTGATTCATTTGATGTATGTGAGTCCTGTTTACAAGGAAAAATGACCAAGGCACCTTTTAGTGGCAAAGTCGAAAGGGCAAAGGATTTATTAGGTATCATACATTCGGATGTATGTGGTCCTTTTAACCTATGACAAGGTACAATGAAAGATACTTCATTACCTTTACTGACGACTATAGTCGATATGGGTATGTGTACTTGTTATGACACAAAGATGAAGCTTTTGAAATGTTCAAGATCTTTCAAAATGAAGTACAAAATCAACTCAATAAGTCAATTAAAATTCTCTGCACCGATAGAGGAGGTGAATACCTGAATGATGCTTTTAGGGACCATCTTAGAAGTTGTGGGATTGTCTCACAACTATCTCCACCGGGAACACCACAACATAATGGCATGCCCGAGCGGAGAAATCGAACTCTATTACATATGGTTTGATCTATGATGGCTAGAAGCTCATTACCTATATCATTTTGGGGTTTTTCTCTACTCTTTGCGGCCCGTATTTTGAATATTGCCCCAACCAAGAAAGTGGAAAGGACACCTTATGAAACATGATCAAGGCCATTCTAGATCCCACTAAAGCAGCATTCATATTACCTCCTGAAGACCCAGTTGAATCTTCACAACATCAATCACCTCCTAAACATTGAGGAAAACTAGGCTGTATAATCCTTAGGGGGAGTATTGTTGCACCCTGAAAGGATTATACATGCCAACTCAATGGGTGAATTGGTGATTGTTCAGCTGGAATCCCACAAGTCCAAGATGCAATGCGGATGAAGATTCGCAAGAAAAAATAACGTGTTATCTTCCGCATTAGTCAAGTGTTTACTCTTCCGCATTAACTAATGTGGAAGACATAATACTTATGATGAAGAACAAGTTACTTTTCCGCATTGACTAATGCGGAAGAACAAAAGAAGATGCGGACAAGACTTTGATCATCCGCATTGACTAATGCGGAAAAAAAACAAAAGAAGATGCGGACAAGACTTTGATCATCCGCGTGGACAAATGCGGATGACCAACCAAATGTGCACAAGTATTTGTTCATTCGCATTAACCAATGCGGAAGACCAACTTACTAATGCTGATGATCAAGTGGAAATGCTGATCAAGATTATCTTATCCGCATTTGTCAATGCGGATGAACAAGCAAAGATGTGGATCAAGACTTAGACTAGTTTTTGATGTAATAGGTGAGGGGTAGTTTAGTCATTTTGTTAAGGCATCTTGTCTTGTCTATAAATAGAATAGTTTACCTCGTACTAAGGTGACGGATGATAGATAGAGAATTTTTGTTGTAATTATTCTCTGTAACTTATCAACTTTCATATATCAATACAAACCGCATTTATGAGTAATTTTCTTGCTTGAATGTTCTTTGATTGTTTGTTTCCGCCACTCAATCATTGACATGACTATCATATTCGATTCTCAGTAAGAATATCACTCTTACATAAACCCAGTCAACTGGTATCAGAGCTTTGGCTCTCGATTCATTTTCAAATCTACACATAGACTGAATAGAACTCGATTGATCTCATAATCAAGTTGCTAGTAGTAGATATTATCATGTCTACTTAGCAAACAACAAAAATACTCCTGTCAAACAGCAAGAACACTCATTCTCAACCTCAACAGGACTGCTTGAACAAGTCGGCTCATCAAACACAATCAATCTTAAAATCAACTAAATCTATACTTACACAAATCAACATGGACTCTAACAGTTACTCTGAATTAGGTCATACACCAAAACCTCCCATGCTTAAACACAAACCTTAGTTTAAACAATGGAGAATACAGTTTAGAAATTATTTCACAGGTGTAGATCCTGACTTTTGGATCTCAATATGTAAGGGTCCATATATTCCTGTTACTCTATCAACAGCTCAAGCTGCACTATACAAGACTGCTAGAATACCAATTGAAGACTTAACTCTGGATGAAGATGACTATAAGAAAATCAAAATGATCTTAAAGCATACTCCATTTTGACTCAAGCACTAAAAATGGATGTGCTGAAAAGATTGGAAAAATATGGAACTGCTAAAGTGTTTGGGATGTTCTCAAAATTATGTGTGAAGGTAGCAGTGAAGTTGCTGAAATTAAAAAGACAAGCTGGTCAATCAGTATGAAACCTTCCATCACACCAAAGGAGAATCCATATCAAAACAATTGCATAGATTTGTACAGTTGGTCAATGACTTGGAAATTATGGGTGTTTCATACAACATTAAAGAACTTAACAAGAAAATGCTTCACATTCTGCCTGAAAGCTGGAAGCAAAATGTCACAATGTTGAAAAAACTCTTGATCTTGAGAGTACCACTCTAGAAATTATGATAGCCAAGATTGAAGCTTTGAAACTTGATGAACGAAGCAGAAATCTGAGTGGGCCAAGAGTGATTGAAGCCTACAAATTCCCTTCAGAATCACATTCTGTTGAAAATGCTTTCATCACAGAGGAAGATGACTTCATCTCATCAAGAGATCAAATGAACAATACTGGGTTCATTGCATCTCCATCATTCAATCACCATTCAACTTCAGTACAAGCACCAAAAGTCTCCACTGCACCTCTAATCTCTCTAGAAGACTTAAAATCAGAAGAGCAAAAAGCAACCTACAATGCCTTTGTTGCAAGTTTTGAAGCATATCTTGGGGGAAGACTCACTTCTGCCCATCTAATACAGGATATTTAGAAGAATTAGATCCTGATGATGTTGAGGAGATGGATCTACAGTGGCAAATGGCAATGATTGCCATGAGAGCAAAGAAATTCTTCAGAAAAGGAAGAAAATTAGCCTGAATGAGAACACAAAGCTTGGATATGACAAATCCAAGGTAAAATGCTTCAACTGTGGCATGACTGGCCATTTCTCAAGAGAGTGCAATGCTCCTAAAAGAACCAACCATTCAAGGAACTCTCCTGGTCAATCATCCTCACAGCCCAATTCAAGTTATCACTCAAACAATCAACAACAGCAGTACCATCATTCTCATCATCAACAAACATATCAGAATCAACCACAGCTGACAAATCAAGCCCATGCAAGCAGTAGCCTTCTGCCAGTGCCATTGTGATCAAACAAGATCGGATATGTGACTGGAGTGTGTATGCTGAAGAAGTCAAGCCTCAATTCCAGAATCATGCTCTCATGGCTCATATCAATGATGGACCATCTGCAATGCCTACTGAGGTAAAAACTAACCTTTGTAGTGAGAAATGCATAAATGAATTACAAGAGTATAGAGAACATAATCATAAATGGCAGATAAAATTACAGAAGAAAAGGTGAAGTCAGAAATGATGAAGAGAGAACTAAAAAGTTTTGAAATCAAAATCAAATCTCTCATTTCTGACATAGAAAAATTGCATGGTGAGAAATACAATCTTGCAGCTGAAAATGAGCTACTTACTGAAAAGTTAGCTTAAGCTAAAGCTCAACAATCTATGACTGAAGTGAAACTTGAAAAGTTTCAAATGTCTACAGTCAAGCTGCAAGAAATGTTGGATTCACAAAAGGATCCAAAGGACATGTCAGGGATCGGGTACAACTCATGTCCTCCACCATACAATAACAATTACACTATCATGCCTGACTCTGTATCACTGTCTGAATCAATCGAACCTAAAATTGTGGAACCTAAATCAGTAGTGAAACAAGTGACAAATCCTCAAAACAAACCTCATGTTTATTTTGAAACCAATGAGGACAAAATCAAGTTAGGACACCCAATCAAAATCAAAGAGTGTTCTGACAAGACAGTGAATGTCATAAAACCATCAAGCCCTGTAAAAGCAATTGTACCTTTTATAAAATTCATACCATCTTTTTACAAGGGAAAAAGAAATATGTCAAAACAGTGAAACCCACTACTGAGAGTAGTTCTTATAATGAGATTGTATCTCCACAAAATTCAAGCAAATCAGAAAAGGTTTCACTGAAAAAGAAACCAACGTAAACTGAGTTCAACACATAAAACTTCATCAGACCCTCAGTCATCAAATTAAGGCAGGGAGTTGGGTTTGATATCTATAATAAGAACATGTTGACCAGTTTGAGAAAGAGGTGAGAAGTAGGTTGAAGAAACAGAAACAGCCCAGACAACTAAACAAGAGTAGTATTGTGAAACAATCTACAAAAAGGGCTGATTCTGATTCATCACCTAAAGAAAAGAAAGTGACTCATCAAAAGAAAGTATCAGTTGAGTCACTCAAAGAAAAATCTGATTCGAGAAACAAACAAATGTATTGTGATATTTGTGACATGTTCAATCACAAGACAGATAAATGCTTCTTCAACCAATATTGTTCTATCTGTGATATGAACAATCACTCCACCAAAAATTGCTATTTCAACAAGTATTGTTCAATCTGTGACATGAACAATCACAATACATCTGATTGTTACTTCAATCAGAAGGGGTTGAAAATTCCACAACACAAGCCCATCTCAATAACATCTACTGCGATGTCTATCAAACCTCATCTTCATAATACTCAATCTAGGACTCCTAGATCAACAAATGACAGAAATAACTCGAAGGATTTAACGAAGGGTCAAAGAAATCATCTCACAATGAAACACAAACTTGACCTTCCTAAGCAAAAACCAACTTTTGATAATGAAACTCGGGCTAAATTTTTACAAAGAAATAGAGACCAACGATTTCATTATTCATCTGAATCCTCGGTATATGTAGATGGGATGACTCGACCAATTCATTACCAAAAATCTCCAAATCACCTTCATCTAAATCACCATTCAGAGGGAAATTCTTGGAGGTGACTATCATGAATAGGAACGGGAAACCCAAGACCAACATGGCTTGGGTTCCTTATTCTAATTAGTTCTTTTTATTTGTAGGTTCATCCACATAGGTCTAATAGCCTATGGTATGTAGACAGTGGATGCTCCCGACACATGACTGTAGATCGTTCCCTCCTTCATGATTTCAAGTATATACAAGGAACTACTGTGACATTCGATGGAGATTCAGAAGGTGGCAGGATTACAGGAGAAGGATCTGTGACAAATGGGATGCTAAGCTTTGACAGAGTGAATTACTGTGAACAACTAAATTTCAATCTGCTAAGCGTATCTCAGATGTGCGACAAAAAATATTCCACTCACTTTACACACACTCACTGCTACATTCTAAAACCTGGATTTCAGATTCCTGGAGAATGGGTTGTCTTAAAGACTCCAAGGAGGAATAATACATATGTCTTAAACTTGTGTTCTGTGTCACCTAAGGAACAAACATGTCTTTTGTCAAAAGCATCATTTGATGAGTCACAGCTTTGGCATAGACGTTTGGGGCACACTAACTTTAAAAATATGAACATATTAGTCAAAGGAAACCATATAATTGGTCTTCCTCAAAAGGAATTCAATTTTATTGATCAATGCTCAACGTGCCTCAAAGGAAAACAACATAAATCGTCTCACAAAACCAAGCTGGTGAACACTAACAATACTCCCTTGAAGTTACTTCACATGGATCTGTTTGAACCAACGCATGTAATGAGTATGGGAAAGAAACAATATTGTTTAGTGATCATTGATGACTTTTCTCGATTCACATGGGTGTTCTTCCTACTTCATAAAAATGAAGCATCCCAAATCATTCAAGAATTTATCACTAAAATTGAAAATCAACTTGATCTCAAAGTCAAAATAATAAGAAGTGATAATGGTATAGAATTCAAAAATGAAAATATGAGTTCCTTTTGTGCAACCAAAGGCATTGCCCATCAATTCAGTGCAGCTAGAACTCGTTAACAAAATGGGGTAGCTGAAAGGCAAAATAGAACACTGATTGAAGCAGCAAGAACTATGCTAGCCGATGCTATACTGCAAATCACCTTCTGGGCAGAAGCAGTTAACACATCGTGCTTTGTGTAAAATCGAACTCTGATTGTTAAAGAAAGTAAAATGACACCTTATAAATTGATATTTCATAGGAAAACATTTATTGGATTCCTCAAATCATTTGGTTGTCCAGTCTCAATATTAAACACCTCTGATCATTTGGGAATATTTTCATCTAAGTCTGATGAAGGATTTTTTGTAGGTTATTCTTCCGTCTCAAAGGCTTATAGGGTGTTCAATCCTAGACTGAACATCATTGATGAATCCACAAATGATCAATACAAGGAACATTCGTTTCGCAAATATACAAATGGTCCTGATTGGTTGTTTGATATTGACACTTTTCCAAAATCATTTGACCAATTTCGCATGTCTAATACAGGAAATATACATTCAGGTGATACTTCATCAACTATAGAAAGAATAGAAAATTATCCATTGATTCCACCTACATGTGATGAACATATGAATGAAGATGTTCCTCTTCAAGCTGATCCCATTAGACACTTGTCACAAAACCTTAGTGTTTCTTCTAAAGAAGGTCCTAGCCTGGTACCATCTCACTCAGATGACTTGTCGCATGAGATCAGAAATCAAAAACAGGCTTCTCATCTAGAAGAAACTCAAGGTACTTCAAATGATGCAAGCAACCTCAATGCTGCTAAAGATGTAGCAGTTACTGAAATAGAAATTGACAATCTTCATATTCAAAAACAATACAAGATGATTGTGCCTCTGACCATAATGAAATGAATGTCTCCAATATTGATGTAACTATTGCGGGTGACATCATTCCCACCACAAGAATACACAAGAATCATCGAGTTGAAACCATTATTGGTGATCTTAATAAGAGGGTGACAAGAAGCAAGTCAAGTATTGCAAACATCTGTTTGTTCTCATGCTTTCTATGTCAAACATTACCCAAAAACATCAAAGAGGCGCTTTAAGACAATTCAAGAAACAAGAAGTATGACAACTGGTAGATCATCCTGAAGGACAATACCCTATCGGTACCAAATGGATGTACAGGAACAAGACTAATGATAGAGCGATAGTCATCAGAATTAAATCAAGACTAGTGGCACAGGGATACACTCAGGAAAAAGGAATTGACTACGCCGAGGTCTTTGCTCCTGTTGCCAGATTGGAAGCAATCAGAATCTTTCTCGCATATTCTGCGTCCATGAAATTTACTGTTTTTCAAATGGATGTAAAGTGTGCCTTCTTTTATGGAAAGATTGCTAAAGAAGTCTATGTAAGTCAACCACCTGGCTTTGAAGATCCAGATTTCCCTCACGGAGTGTACAAGCTTGACAAAGCTCTGTATCGTCTTCATCAAGCTCCAAGTATGAGACTCTATCATCCTTTCTTCTTGAACATGGGTAAGAAAGAGGAAAGATTGATCAGACTCTCTTCAGAAGAATAAGAGGAAAAGACATGCTGTTGGTCCAGATCTACGTGGATGACATTATATTTGGCTCGACAAACAAACAACTCTGCAAAGAACTTGAAGATCTTATGCATTCAAAGTTTCAAATGAGTGCTATGGGGGAACTCACATTTTTTCTGGGGGTGCAAGTCCAGCAAACAGCAGATGGAATCTTCATCAATCACTCAAAATATGTAAAAACCATGCTGAAGAAATTCCACTTTGCTGACTGTCAGTCTATCAGAACTCCTGTAGATACTAAAGTGAAAATTGGACCTGGCCCTGAAGGCAAATCAGTGGATCAAACTCACTATCAATCAATGATAGGTTCACTTATGTATCTAATAGCTAGTATACCTGACATTATGTTTGGTGTTTGTGTGTGTGCTAGATATCAAGCTGATCCAAAAGAATCACATGTGAACACAGTTAAGAGGATATTTAGATATCTGAAGGGCAAACCAGCTCTCGGATTATGGTATCCAAAAGAAGGAGAATTTAATCTATGCCTACACAGACAGTGATTATGGAGGATGCAACTTCAACAGAATATGCACTTCTGGCGGTTGTCAATTTCTTGGTCTCAGACTAGTATCCTAGCAATGCAAGAAGCAGACAAATGTATCTCTGTCCACAGCCAAAGCTGGAAATTGTTGCTTCAGCATGTTTCTCTCAAGTTCTCTGGATTGAAAACCAGATGCATGATTATGGTTTTAATTTTTTGCATACACCAATTTCTATTGACAACACAGTTGCTGTCTTTATAACTAATAATCTAGTTCAGCACTCAAAAACAAAACATATTGAAATTAGATATCATTTTTTGAGAGACTGTGCTGAAAAGGGTTTAATCAAATTGATTCAAGTACCAACAGAAAATCAATTAGCTGATTTTTTACCAAGGCATTTGAACCTAGTAAGTTTGAATTTCTGGTTCAATCAATTGGCATGATTAACCTTGAGTAAAAAAAAATTAAATTATATGAAAAACATCAAAAATATTTTAAAACATCAAAAAAATCACAAAAAGAAATCAAGTCTTATAAAGAAAAGAAACTTAGGGAAATGATATAATTACAGTCCTTATATCATTCACTGTGCTTAATTTCAAAATGTAAAAGACTGAAATGACTTACCAGAAATGTTGGTAGGCTCAACTTGGAAGAAAAGATACATGCAGTGATGAAATAAAGACATACTCAATGTGAAACACTCATCACAAAGTACAGGTCTGTATTGGCTTATCTGAATGCATGTGTGTGTAGTAGCCTAATCACATCAGGTAATGATACTTTATGAATCTCTTTCACCACATCATGTTTCATCTTTGTTTTACTGAGCAAAGACCTGATGAAACTTGCACATAGTGCAGATGTCATGATCCAAAAGATTCCCAATGTGGAACACATCCAAAATTGGATGAATCAACAAAGTAATACATTCCAAGTGAATGAACAAAACAAGCCTATCATGGATCACCTTCCAAAGTGAAGTGAAAAGAATCCAATGAGGATCAACCTGAAAAAGGATCAAATTAAAAGAATCCCAATGAGGTTCAGTGAACAACAGATTTCATGACTTAAGTAACCTGGTAAGAAAAGTTATGACAAAGTTCTACCATGCATTGTTTAAGGAGGGTTGATCATTCAATGCTTATGTGTGTGAGGTACACATTGAATAATAAATCAACCAAAACATGATAAAAGTCATTTGCATCAAAATATCAACCAGGTATGAGCTTAAGAGGACAAACATACCTTCAATCTTCAAGTTCATAATCATGTCCATTTAATCATAAAGGATGCACATGTGTAATGAAAGATTGATATGATCCCCACAAAGGGATTTCTATCTTCATTATTAATATTAATCAAAATAATATTCAAAACTTTTAAATCTTTAATGTTTCTCTCCAAATGTGGACATAAACTTTAGGGGAGTAATTTAAAATTTTTTAGTAAGTTCAAATTTTTGTTTATTAACTCAATTTTGAAAAACAAACACAAAAGGAATTTTAGTTGGTGTTGTTGTAATAAGTCAACCATTATATCTCAGCTTATGTAGATTCTTAGAAGCATGATAAGCCCAAGATCTATCAAAATTGGGAAACTTGTATTAGTTGTAACATACAAGTCAATCTAAGCAAAATTGACAACTCCAACAGCCAACTTCATAAGAAAAATCAATCAAGGACACCTCTTCATAAGATGAATAATCAATTCAATCACAATAACTTTTGATTAAGTTCAAAAGGTAATGCAGGTAAGTGCATTAGTTAATGCAGGTGCTGGTAACCCATGCATGTAACTAATGCGGGTAACAATTTTTGAAGTGCAACTAATGCGCACAATGTTGGATCCTGTATGCCCAAGACACATAGAACATTGATGTGGTTAGTACATCATGATCCAAGTCGGGTCATACCCATAACAAGCTTAGCAAACACCAATTAATATTTCATTGATGATATGATCATGCAATTAAATAAATTCACCAATTTAGAAAATGGGTTTTCTAAATAAATTCATCAACTAATAGGAGTGTGTGTGTGTATAAGTTATATAATTAAAGGGCTAATTACATAACTTATTCTAATTTAATTTACAAAATTGAAAAGTGAATTTTGGGGGGGGAAAACCTTAAAGGGTATGATTTTCGGCCGCCCCTTTTGAGAAGGGGTTCCACTTTGGTTTTCTTGGATGTCTTAGAACCTTAGAACACACACACTCCGTCTTCTTCCCTCTCTCACATGCAAGGACCGAAAAACAAAAGGTAATCTCCTTTCTTAAAGAGATTCTGGGCTGGAAGTTGTTCCAGCAGCACCCTTTTTGTTCGTTTTGGGGCTGGAAGATGTTCCAGCAGCATCTTCTCGGTCGTTTTGTTGCTCAACTCCTAGCAAGAATGGTGTATGCTTGATGCTTGTGGGTATGAATGCTTGAGGACACCTTCTCTTGTTTGGCTATTCAAGATCATCATCTTCTTCACCCAAAATCGATTTTCAGCAGCTTTACTAAAGGTAGTTTGTATGACTCGTTTTGGGTTGTTATTTCTTATTGTATGCTAGTTCTTCACATAATAAAGATCCTCTTGTTATGGGTTTTTTTGTTTACACATAATAATGTTAATTTTCAGAAACATTAACATGATTTAAGGTTTCCTTCCGCTGCGTTCATATGTTTAAATGGTTAAACAAGTTGTAAATGGTCCAAAAAACCCCTACAGACAATGATTTTACTCTACCGCATTAGTGTGTGAAGTGAATGTGAAGTTTACTCTACAGCATTTGATACGGTTAACAAATGCGTATGAACAAGTCTCTATCGCATTTGATACAGTGATGTGTTGATTTGTCAACCGCATTTGTAGTTGTACACATGGAATTTGTTCTATTGCATTTGTTACTGTACATATTTGGATATGGTAAAACAAGACATTCAACCGCATTTGTTACAATGTTATTCCGCATTTACTACAACCCAAATACGGACAGCCAAAATTTCAAGTTCAACTTCCGCATTTGCAACAGTGCACAAAATGCGGATAGAATAAAATCAAGAAACAAAACTTCCGCATTTGTAAAAGTAGAGCAATACGGATAGTCAGTCAAAAATTAAGCCTTCCGCATTAGCTACAACCACAAATGCGGATGACCAAAAGTAGTCAAATGCGGACTGTCAATGTCAAAATTTCATCTTCCGCATTTGCTACAATTAACAAATGCGGATCACCAAAATCAAACAAATTAACCTTCAGCATTTGCTACAATGTTGATTGTATCTGCTTGTAAACTAGTAAAATTTTTCAAATTGTATTATTTGACTATTTAAAGGAATTCGAACAGGTCATTTAATACTTTTCAAATTTGAGAGAACTTAAGTGAGACGAGCACAAAACTACAATACACCACCATCAATCATCATCATCATCACAAACATTCAAAGATTTTGTTGCGGTTCATGTTTAAACATTCTTGTCATCGAATCAGAACAACAGTCGTTTCGAAGATAAGGTATAACTTCAACAGATTTTTAAACCAAAACCGAAGTCTCGAACTGTTACCCTAAATTGAATGATGAACCAGAAAATTATTGAAGAACACCAAAATCAAATTCATTAATTTGATGTAATACACATTTTCGATGTCAATAAACATGTAAATTGATAGGAATTCAACTAATATTGAAAGCCATGATAACCATGTTTACTGAGAAAAACAGAGCAATGTGAAAAAGAAAAGTATGAAACAAATCAAAGTCACATTAACAAATCAAAGCAAAATCAAAGTCACATTAACCATCACCAATACCATCCCCATACCATCCCCAATACCATCACCAATGCCATCTCCACAACAAATACCACAACCTTCTACACAACCATCTCTTCAAACATTACCTCAACCATCATCACTTCCATCACCACAACAAACACCACCAATGACCACTCAACCTATATCACCATATCATCAATCTCCAATATCATCACACCAATAACCTATTCATCCTTACCAACCTTTACCATCATCACTTGATCACCCTGCTGAACCAGAAGGATCAACATGTGCATCCAAATCATCCAAATCATCTTCTGATGAGGAGGATCATCATGATTGAACCAAAGCTGTGAAAGAACCTTTTGAGGCTGCTCCTTCTGAGAGCTATGCTGAATCAAACATGAATAGGCCTGATGAAAAAGATGAATTAATAACTGATTTGTTACTCAAGTAGAAAGGATAGAAAGAACATTAAATAGGAGAGCAGGAATTATAAATGACAGAATCTAGGAACTTGATGAGAAAGAATGTGAATTGAAAGATCTTAAAGAAAAATATGCAGTTGAAAGAATGGAAAAAGCCAAAGAGATTGAAAATTTAAAAGCTGCACTGAACATTCAAGAGAAGAAGTGAGTGGGCATATAGATACTCTTGAAATACAAACTATTGCCATGGAGGAACAAGAAAACATCATAGAGGAACAAGCTGATATCATCTTAAAACTGGAAAAGGAAATTGAGAGCAAGAACAAAAGAATATCCGAGCTTGAAATGATGATTAAAAGAGCTGATGTGAAGGATGATGATGAGAAAGAAGAACAAAAGGATGATGATGAGGACAACAACTTAATAGATGAGAATGAAGAACAAGTGGATGATGAAAGTCAAACTGAGATCAAAGACCAGAGCCTAGACATGGTAGTGTATTCTGGAAACCTAGTCATTTAGACTTAGAAAAGGGTGAATTTGAAGAACTCTTTAGTGCTTTGGATAGTTTCGCTTCTGAACAATTCAGCATTGATGATGATTTTTGGGAATTCATAAACAATCAAAGAACTGAGGCAGAGCCTATTGTATTTATTCCTAAATCACCAGTGCCATTGGAAAAGGAATTAACTCTACAAATTGCCTCTGCCATATCATTAACTGAAGAACAAAAAGAGGAACTAAAAGAAAGATATGAACAAGAAAGGAAAGAACAAACTATACCTGAACAAAGTGAAATGAAGGATCAAGAGCCAAGTACACCTGAAAAGGTCCCTGAACTAGAAGATCAAACTGAAACCTCTAGCCCTCAACTTCAAACTTACTCCAGAAAGAGGAAGTATCTGGCTAAAAAAGCTAAAGGCAAGAGACCAATAACTGAAGAAGAACCATCAAGAAACAAAAAGACGACCCAAGAAGTTTAGCAGCAATTGCTAAATTTTTGGAAGAACATGAGCAGGCAGAAGCTCAGTTGAAACAGTTGGCCAAAGCAATTGATTTATAAGAAGGAGAAATTGCTTATGAAGATGAAGTAAAAAGGATATTCTCATGGAGAGTCCTATTAAAGAAGTACAGTCAGTAGAGGACACGGTAACCAAAGCTCAAACTGATGACTTGATGATTAAAGCCATGTTTTTGATCAATCAAGGATATGATCCTGATGAAGTGTTTGCAATGACTTATGAGAAAATAAAAGAGGAGGAAGAGAAAGTGAAATTGTTGCTTGATCCAACAATAGACACTACATATGAGTAGAAAATGACAACGGACACTCCAAAACACAAAGACTCATCCTTGAAGAAACCCATAAGGTATGAAATTCCACTACCAAGAAGGGGCCCTCTACAAAAGCTTTCACAAATGAAGAAATCTGCCTCATCCCATGAATCATTATTTCCTGATCCTTATAACATATCTCATAAGGAAATGAAGGAATATCTCTCAAGTCAAGGATTCACAAAAAGAAAGATTGCCAACATGAAGACAAATTCATTAAGGGCTGCAACATTTCAATTGATCAATGAAAAGAAAGATAAACTCAAGAAACTGGAAGAAGAATTGACAAAGACCAAACCCAGAAACAGAATGTCAGCTGAAGATATGCTGTTGAACATAAAAGACCAAGAACTACTTGCCCCAGTGCTCCACAAATACCCTAAATGGTTTGTAGAACCATCTTAGATGAAGCTGCAAGAAGGACTGACCACTGTTGAACTGATAAGAGGGGTGTCTACTCCCAAGGGAAAGATAGATCAGAAGATATTAGCATGGAAGTATGATAGCACAAGGAACATGTTCATGGTGAAGAGAATCTCAGGGCCAGTACATTCTTCACAGAGTACTCAGCTCTAGTAAATGCCATTGAGATTCATGATTTGAAGGAGCTAGCTCAACTTGAACTGATCAATCATGCAGCTATGTTCAGGGGATATGAATTTGAGAATATACTTAGGATGTTCAGAAGGACAAACAATTCAATTCATTAAAGACAATTTGCTTAGAAAAGATAAAACTTTTGTCAATCCCCTGGATAAGAAGAAAAAGGTAGAAGCAGAAGAAATATTATTCCCTGAGTTGAAGGTAAAGCCAACTGAGTCATTAAAGAGGAAAGTAGTGTCTGGTACTCATTCTTCCACTCCTATCTCAAATGTGTACTATGATGAGAGAACCTATGAACTGGTGATAGAAAGGAAGAGGGGAGGAAAAGAAGGAGCTGACATCAAACTTTTCAGTGGATATGAAGTAAGATTACTTGATGAATCATACATCCATTACATTTATTCCAGGCACTTCAGGGAACTAAACAACAAATTGGGTGAACAAGACATGCACTTCTTTCTGAAATGCATCAAGTTGTTAAAACTGGCCTATGCTAGAATAAGATTAAAAGAGATAAAAGAAAGAAAAAGAAAACACCACTGCAACTTGGAAACATTGTTAAGCTTGAAGTGGATGTGGGAGGGAGTTTATTGATTCATAGAGATGGTCTTTCAACAATCTCCATATGGGAACCTATTTCTCTGAAAAAGTTACCAATGGAAGCCATCTACAACATGAGCAAAATGAAAATACATGTGCTGAGTAGAGACAGGTTGTCAGAAGCAACTGATTTTGTAAACATGATCAAGGCCATTCTGGATCCCACTAAAGCAGCATTCATACTACCTCCTGAAGACCTAGCTGAATCTTCAAAACATCAATCACCTCCTAAACATTGAGGAAAACTAGGCTGTATAATCCTTAGGGGGAGTATTGTTGCGCCCTGAAAGGATCATACATGCCAAGTTAATGGGTGAATTGATGATTTTTCAGCTGGAATCCCACAAGTCCAAGATGCAATGCGGATGAAGATCTGCAAGAAAAAATAACGTGTTATCTTCCGCATTAGTCATGCGGAAGACAAAAATCTGATGCGGACAAGTGTTTACTCTTCCGCATTAACTAATGCAGAAGACATAATACTTATGCTGAAGAACAAGTTACTCTTCCGCATTGACTAATGCGGAAGAACAAAAGAAGATGCGGACAAGACTTTGATCATCCGCATTGACAAATGCGGATGACCAACCAAATGTGCACAAGTATTTGTTCATCCGCATTAACCAATGCGGATGACCAACTTACTAATGTTGATGATCAAGTGGAAATGCTGATCAAGATTATCTCATCCGCATTTGTCAATGCAGATGAACAAGCAGAGATGCGGATCAAGTCTTAGACTAGTTTCTGATGTAATAGGTCAGGGGTAGTTTAGTCATTTTGTAAAGGCATCTTGTCTTTTCTATAAATAGAATAGTTTACCTTGTACTGAGGTGATAGATGATAGATAGAGAATTTTTGTTGTAATTATTCTGTGTAACTTATCAACTTTCATATATCAATACAACCGCATTTATGAGTAATGTTCTTGCTTGAATGTTCTTTGATTGTTTGTTTCCGCCACTCAATGGTTGACTTGATTATTATATTCGATTCTCAGTAAGAATATCACTCTTACTCAAACCCAGTCAACTTGTAGCAAAGGGTTTCACTCAAACTCAAGGGATTGACTATGATGAAACTTTCTCACCTGTTGCAATGCTAAAATCTATTAGGATATTGTTTGCCATAGTTGCTCATTATGATTATGAGATTGGCAAATGGATGTCAAAATGGCTTTCCTAAATGGATATCTTGAGGAAGATGTCTATATGGTTTAGCCTGAAGGTTTTGTCGATCCAAAACATCCTAACAAAAAATCAATCTATGGATTGAAACAAGCATCGAGAAGTTGGAATCACCATTTTGATAAAGAAGTAATTTAATTTGGATTCATCAAGAACACTAATAAAGCTTGTGTGTATAAGAAATCTAGTGGGAGCATCATCACTTTCCTAGTATTGTATGTTGATGACATACTACTATTTGAAATAACATTCCCACCATGGAAGGTGCAAAAACCTGGCCGCCTATATTCTGGGAATAAAGATCTATAGGGATAGATCAAGGGGGTTGATTGGTTTAAATCAAAGTGCATATAGAATGAAGGGAACGATATTGATAACGACTCAATTTCCAAGCTCAAAGGATGAGCAAGATAGAATGAAGGGAATCCCATACACATCTGCTATTGGATCCATCATGTATGCAATGATATGCACTCGACCGGACGTTTCATGCGCCTTAAGCATGACAAGCCGGTACCAGCAAAATCCTAGAAGCAGACATTGGATGGTTGTTAAGAACATACTTAAGTACCTAAGGAGGACTAAAGATATGTTTCTAATCTATGGATCTGGTGATGAGGAACTCATTGTAAAAGGTTACATGGATGCGAGTTTCCAAATCGATCGTGATGATTCACGATCACAATCTGGATACATTTTCATTCTGAATGGAGGAGCCGTCTCTTCGAAGAGCTCTAAATAGGATGTGGTGGCTTTATCAACTACAGAATCAGAATACGTCACCGCCTCATTGGCATCTCAAGAAGCTACATGGTTGAAGAAATTCACTGCCGATCTAGGGGCTGTCCCTTCTATTCAGGACCCCTAGAGATCTTTTGTGATAACGAGGGTGCGATTGCTCAAATCAAGGAACCTCGTGCTCATCAAAAGACTAGGCACATTGAGCGGAGATTCAACTACATACGAGATGAAGTTGAGAAAGGAAAGATATGTATTCGCAAAGTTCACATAGATCAAAATATTGCACATCCTCTTGTGAAGCTCCTAGAAAAGGCAAAGCATGCAGGTCATACCTTTGCCATGGGACTTCGATATTCTAGTGATGGGATTTGATCTCTGATTTCGTATTTGGATATTTAGAACTCTCTTACTACTTGAATAAAATTATTTGGTTATAATATTTCAATAAATGTTCCAATTTAGCATGTTTAATCATGGGTAACTTGTTTACTCTAAATGTTCGTAGTCGGTCATACTCGTGGGAACAAGTATGAGCGTAAGATTATATGAATTTGAATTGGTGGATATTCATAAGGAATGAATATAGAGAAAATGGTTGCTGCCAAAGTTCATAGATATTTGTGGGATACAAATACTGGACTGACCTCCATCTCAAATTTACTACATGGAATCTTCTAGATTGATCATAAGTAAATTTGAGTAAAGGTGAAGAGCATTGGTATACTCAGACCTGAGATACATACTGGGTTTTGATATTCATGAAGTGTTATACCTTGAGCAAGTTCTTCACTGCCCTAAAATAATGGACAATACGTAAGGCTATGTTGAGACGTGACACGAAGTGTTTGTGAGAAACGTATGTATTCAAGATGGAATTTGTTCCTCTTATTCTTTGAGAGCAAGATGTCTAAGGCCTCATAAGTTAAATCAACAAGGAATGATCATTCTATGTCCTTGGATTTAACATGACATCTGTAACAAATGGATAAATGATTGATTCACCTAAATCATTTCAAGTTGGATACTTGAAGGGGATGATGTTATTGAATGGCTTTAAGTCATGCGTATTGAGGGTAGTAAACCGTTGTTAGGCGGTATTTACTACTTTCATCAATCTTCTATGAATCTTGTGCAAGTGGGAGATTGTTGAATTCTTTATGCCCAAGACACATAGAACATTGATGTGGTTAGTACGTTATGATCCAAGTCGGGTCATACCCATAACAAGCTTAGCAAACACCAATAATATTTAATTGATGATATGATCATACAATTAAATATATATACACCAATTTAGAAAATTGGTTTTCTAAATAAGTTGCATATGAGATTGAACAATTTATATGGATATTTTGTTCATAGATATTGTTTGTAATGTTATTTAAGTTACTTAAATAACATCAAATAATAAGAGAGTGTGTATGAGTTATTCAATTAAAAGGTTAATTGTTAGGATCAGTGATTTACGTTTGATTGATTTGAGAGTATAGCAGCGGAGAACAAACAATGAATTAGCCAATTCACAAGAACACAAAAGATATTCAATGTAAGAACAAACGGTTATAGACAGAAAGAATTCTGCAAAATATATTTCATTCAATATTTGCTTTCGTGGTAACAGAATGTCACAAATACAATTAGGTCAACACCTCTTATATAGGAGATGTGACGTCTGCTGATGTCACATGATAGTGACATCTAACAGAATTTATTCAAACTACTGATAGTTAACACAACTACTGAAGATGTCAAACATCTGACATCTTCTTACAAAAATGCTAAGTGTTAACTATCACTACAACTACTGAAAAGAAAACTACTGAAACTACAACGACTGAAGAACATGCTCTTCAGTCGTTTTACAACTACTAAAACAAAAAGAAAACTACTGAAAGGAAACCATCACAACAATTGAAGAATGCTTCTTCAGCTGTTGTAACAAACTCTGAAGGTTTCAGTACTTGTACTTGAACTTTAGCTGTTGTCATCAGCTAATGTCTTCAGTCTTTGTACTTCGGCTGTTGATCTTCAGTACTTTGTTCTTCAGCTGTTGATCTTCAGACTTTGGTCTTCAGCTGTTGAAGTCTTCAGTACTTTAGTCTTCAGCTGTTGAAGTCTTCGGTACTTTAGTCTTCAGCTGTTGAAGTCTTTAGTACTTTAGTCTTCGGCTGTTGAAGTCTCCAGTACTTTAGTCTTCAGCTGTTGATCTTCAGACTTTGTCAAACAGCTGATCAAGTCTTTCGTAGTTGTTGTGATGTCTGTGGGACTTAGAGGTTTTTCTGATCAGGCTCATTGGTTATTTTGGTCCAACATTAATTAGATGAATAATTATATTAATGACTTGTTAACGTATTTAATTTTGGTATTAAGTTTTAGGGGGAAAACCCATTGTGAAATGGGGTATTCTGTCGCCCCCTTTGGGGTTGGCTTCTTTTCTTTTCCCTTGTTGGCTTGGAACAATCATTAGAGACAAGTCATTCACTCAACTCTCCTCTCTGTCTTACATGCAAAAACCTCAAGAAAGAAAAGTTTTCTCTTATCTTGTTGAAGAATCTCACGGTTGAAAAATCTCCATCAGCTCTTCTTTCGGTTTTCTTTGGGTGTTCAACTCCTAGCAACAAGGTGTTTGTCATATAGCTTGGGGTATGCAAGCTTGAGAGGACCTCCTTTGGTGCCTTAGTCGTTTTCTTGGAGCTCATCCTCTTCAATCTCTTCACCTTTTACTGCTGTAAGGTAGTTTATGGCAGCCTCTTTATGGCTGTCCATAATGTATGTTTGAGTTTACATAGCTAGTCTTTTTCACATATAAAAGGTCCTTTGTTCTTGTGTTTGTTTATAACTTTGTAATATCAAGATGAAACTCGGATTTTTCAGTTCATTAACAAAGTTATAAAGCTTGTTTGCGCTGCGTTTTCACAAAGTTTAAATGGTTAAACTATGAATCTTGTTCTAACAAACCCCAACAGGAATATCATTTCCCAAAGGTAGTATGTCATCAACATACAATACTAAGAATGTTATTATGCTCCCACTAGCCTTCGTATATACACAAGCACGTCCGCGTTCTTGATGAAACCAATTTCTTTATCTCTTCATCAAAGCGTTGATTTCAACTTCTCGATGCTAGATTCAATCCATAGATTGACCTCTTTAACTTGCATACTTTTAGGATGTTATGGATCGACAAAACCATCTGGCTGAACCATATGGATAGTCTCTTCGAGGTGTCCATTAAGAAAAGCGGTTTTGCCCTCCATTTGCCAAATCTCATAGTCACAACATTCAGCTATGGCAAATAATATCCTAATTAACTTTAGCATTGCACAGGCGAGAAAATTTCATCATAATCAACCCCTTGATTTTGAGTGAAACCTTTCGTTATAAGTCTTGCTTTGTAAGTATCCAACTTTCCATGTATATCCATTTTCTTCTTGAAACCCACTTGCATCCAATTGGTTTGGAGTTAAGTGGAGGGTCAACCAATTCCTAAACTTGATTGTCATACACGGATTGCATCTTAACGTTCATGGCATCCAACCACTTGTCACAATCCGAATTGGATATCGCTTCATGGTATGTGGCTGGTTCATCAGAGTCAATCACATAGCATCCATTCATGAAAAAACCATATCTTTCAGGTGGAATGCTAACTCTACCAGATCTGCAAACGTTTTGTGTGTATTGATCAACCTCTTGATCATTATCAACAACCTCTTGTTGATTGCTAGTGTCAACCAAAACGTGTATCGGCTTGTGGATTTTGATCCTCATCAAATTCCTCTATTCTCTACATTATTCCTTCCATAAGGAATTTAGTATCCAAGAATTCAACATTTCAAGCAATAAATACTATTGCTCTGTTGGATCAAAGAAGTAGTATCCTATACAGTCTTTGGGATATCCAACAAATATACACTTAGTGAATCGACTATCTTGGTCAAGGCCATATTCAAAATACGAGCCTCGGAGAGCATTGCGAAACCCCAAAATGATAGAGGTAGTGAGCTTGTAGCCATCATAGATTTGAACCATATCCAATAGGGTTCGACTTCTTTTTTCAGACACATCATTATGTGGTGGTGTTCCAGGTGGAGTAAGTTATGAGATGATCCCACAACTTCTTAAATGGTACTAAAAACATCACTGGGGTATTCACCTCCTGTATCTGGATGAAGAACTTTGATAGTTTTTATTGACTTGATTTTCTACTTCGTTCTTGAAGGTTTTGAATGTTTCAAAAGCTTCACGTTTGTGTGTCATCATGTACATATACCATAGAGACTATAATTGTCGGTAAAGGTAATGAAGTATCTTTCACCATTTCTTGTCATTGTCTTAAAGGGGCCACATACATCCGAATGTATGATTCCCAATAAGTCTTTTGCCCTCTCGTTAGTGCCACTAAAGGGCGACTTGGTCATCTTACCTTGTAAACAAGATTCACACTTACGAATGAAACATTTTCATTTGTTTTTCAAAATACCATTCTTTTGAGGTGTTTGAATCCGATTCTTGTATGTGTGACCAAGATGACAATGTCAAAGATAAGAGTCACTTAAACCCATTTTAGGTTTCTTGGTGCTTGTTTGGTATAATGAGCTATTATAGGATGAATCATTATGACCCAATTCATAGATTCCATTAAAAGGCATAGCCCTGAAATAAAATACATCATCCATACAAACATACGTACCATTGTTAACAAACTTTAATTCATAACCACATTGTTTTAAAAGGGAAATCAAAATTATGTTCCTTGTCAAACTAGGAGCATACAAAATGTTCTTAATGACAACTTCCAAACTATTGAAAGTTTCAAAATATTGTCTCCTTGGGCTTCGACATCAACTTTTGCTTCGTTGCCCATGTAGAGACTTGTGTCTCGCTTCTTGAAGTGCTTATTTCTTTTGAACCCCTGCAACAAATTGCAAATATGAGTTCCACATCCGGTATCCAATACCCCTGTGTTTGAAGAATAACATTTCAACCAATGTGAATTATGAAAGTTGTGCCTAAGGTTTGCCAAGCATCCCTCTTGTTTCTCAACTCTTTGAGATAGGTTGGACAATTCCTTTTCCAATGTCCTATCTTTCCATACTCAAAGCATGGATCTTTCTCCATTACCTTAGGCTTCTTAAGCTTAGGCTTTGGAGGTTCCGCTTTAGCCTTTCCTTTCCCATTTCCTTTGATGTGCCCCTTTCCTTTAGCAACATTTGCCTTGGGATCAGGGAATGGCCTTTTCTTATTGCCTCCCTCATTGATTGAGAGAACAGGTAGAACCGTTCTACGTATTCCTGTCTCGGTTGTTTTGAGCATTGCGTGAAGCTCACCAATACTCTTGTCCCACCCGTTCATATTGTAATTCATTATGAACGTCTCAAGCCTTTTGGTTAGGCCATTAAGGATCAAATCCGTGGCCAACTCCTTTGAGACGGGACAATTAAGCCGCTCAAGGCGATCAACGTGGCTTTTCATCTTAAGAACATAAGATGATATAGATTGGGTTTCTTCCATATGATACGCATGAAGCCCTCGAACCGTTTCGAAGCGCTCTACCCTAGCTTGTTAAAGGAACGTTTCCTTCAACTGGGTAATTATGACATATGCCCCAAGATGCACCAAGTCCTTTTAGAGTTCGGGAATCATAGTTCCCAACATGAGGCAAGAAACCTGCATGGAATCCTCAGTGTATTGAATCCAATCGTTATAGGCCTCAACATCCTCGAGATCGAGTTGGTCAGGATAGGATTGTCAAGGACATAGGCCCTTTTCTCTTACTTGAGAACAATTCTCAAGTTTTGATACCAGTCCATAAAGTTATTATGGTTAAGACGATCCCTTTCTAAGATTTTTGTCGGTGATAGGGTAGGGACGGTCGGGGTGGTAGCATTGTTGTTTGCGGCCATTACTACAAAATTACAAAGTTCATTTGAGTATTTCTGAAAAATTGAATTTTAATTATTAATACCCTTTACACGTCTCATAGACAATTAATAATTAAAATCTAGAACCCAACGTTACATTTAAATGATGGTTAGGTGACCTTTATCCCATTATTTAAATGAACAAGGTAGTCAACATTTGACAAATGCAACCTATTGCAACTTCTAGCTTTATGGGATCGGTTAAACATCTTATATTTAGTCGGCATGTAAAATCCCATCAACACCATTGTACGCCATGCTTCGGTGACCCTATGCACATGGTTTCCAATTCAAGTCGTCCTAGTTACACACACGTGTGAGTTTACACATACAAGTGGTTAGGTGACCTTTATCCTACAAGTATGTTAAGCCCACCTCAAACACACAAGTTCCCTAAAACTGGTTAGGTGACCTTTATCCCACAATTAGTTCTCAAGTGATTTGAGTGTGGTGTAAAAGGATGGTGTTTAACTTGTTTCCAAAGGGATTTAAGTTTCCATTAATTATAGTTATGAAAACTCTATGTACCTTGTATTCGCATGCTTTCAAATTCGTGATACCCTATGGATCTCTTTTAATAAAACCTCTTATTTTGAAATCGTTAATCCTTTTAATAACGTTTTATTAGTCACTTAATGATTATGAACCAAAAAAAAATCAGCTTGTTGTGATAATTTATTTAGATTGTTAAGCATATCCATATATCAAACAATCAACATAAAATGAATAATCAAACAAGCATATATCAAACAATCACATGTGCATAACCATAGCCACTATGTTGACAACACTTGTTTGCCATCACAAGTGTTGTCATTTGGTCTTTCTAAGGGTTGAACACAACACAAAGATGAGATCTCCAAAGACCCCCACTTGAACTTGCATCCAAATGCTTCAAGTCCTTCTCTTGTGTCTTCCATCTTGTGCATCTTCTTTTACAAAATTTATATCTTAATACAAATTTTCTTATAAAAGAAAACATACTAATCTATCTATTACATCGCAAATGAATGAATAAATAAATTACATCCAAATACAAGCACAAAGGAATAACTATTACAACCCATAAGAACGAATACAACCAAACCAAAACATCCATTCAAAACCAAATCAACACAAGGTCAAGGCTAGGTTATGCACCAATATGAATCATCATATACAACATTCAAGAACCAAAAAAATCCCCATATGACCCTAAATTTTCAGCCAACATAAACCAATAATTTAGGGTCTTTTGTCCAAACAAAAACATAATCAACCACTTGATATCTTTGTTTCAAGTTTAATCATAAGCATGTTAGATATAACCTTGAAAGGTTGGGGATTTATAATCATCACCAACAAAAACAGCCCCTTTAGGTTGTTAAGCCCGAGAAAAACCAATTTTACAAGGACAAATGAAACTAGTCATCCACATATCCGGATCTAGATGCCAATGTTGGGTTTGTTGGACCTTAGTCAAACTAGTTTAACCTTTAAACTATGAAATACGCAGCGGAATATACCCTTAAAATTATCGTTTGTAATCTGAAAAATTAAGGCTAATAACACGACAACAACAAACCCAAGAACATAAGGATCATTTATGTGTGTATGAACTAGCTATCAACAAGAAATAACAACCCAAAAGAAGCCATACATACTACCTTTAGTAAAGCTGTAGAAAAACGATTTTAGGTGAAGAAGATGAGGTTGTTGAACAGTCAAGACATCAAGGAAAGATGTCCTCAAGCATCCATACCCACAAGCACCAGCAAGCACCTTTGTTGCTAGGATTTCACCACCAAAACGAACCTTGAAAGGCTGCAGAAAACCTTTCTTCCAGCCGAGATCAAGCTGCTGAAAACCTCTTTTCAGCCGAGATTTACTTCTAGATCGGAGAGAGTTTTGCCTTGACGTTCTTGCATATGTGAGAGAGATGAGAGGATGGAGAGTGTGTGTGAGTTCTTAGAGTATGGTATATCAAAAAGAAGCAAGACCTTCACCCCAAAAGGGGGCGGCCGAAACTTGTTCTTAGATGGGGTTTTTCCCCCAAAACCAAGAACCCGATTTTTATAAACTAATAATTAGAATAAGTTATGTAATTAGCCCTTTAATTATATAACTTATACACACAATCCTATTATTGATGTTATTTAACCAATTTAAACAACATTACAAATAATATCCATGAACAAAATATCCATATAGGTTGTTCAATCTCATATGCAACTTATTTAGAAAACCCATTTTCTAAGGTGAACTTATTTAATTGCATGATCATATCATCAATTAAATATTAATTGGGTTTGCTGAGCTTGTTATTGGGTATGACCCGACTTGGATCATAACGTACTAACCACATCAATGTTCTATGTATCTTGGGCATAAAGAATCCAACAGATATTATCTATATGTAGCTATGATGTACGATCACGAACGATTGTAAATGATAGTATGCTTTTGAAAGAAAAGTAAGGACGGTTTTAACGAAATTAAAGTATTTTATTATAAAAACTAGAACTCACAACGCGTCGCTGACTTTTGTATGCATGATAGTTAGCAGGTATATGTTGATGCTGAGGAGTTGCAGGCATGGATGCATTAGCTACAGGGAGCATTTTGAGGCTGGCATCCGTATTTTGAAATGTCTTTGTATTTTGAGATGAAAACAAATGTTGTAAATGAATGAAATGACATATTTTTAGTTATTAATGAAAGTTTTAAATTCCGCTACAAAATATATATATATGTTTTAAAATGTTTTATGTGCAATGAATGACCAACTGTGAGGTGCCCGGGAACGGGGCCTTACAAGTTGGTATCTGAGCAAAAGTTTAAGCGAATTGGGTAAATATTTTGAAAAACCTAATCTTAAACTGAGAATGGGACTAAAAGGAAAAGGGATGCCAGTCCTAGTAGCTACGTGCCTATAGGTAAAGGTTTTATGTAAACGTTTACAATAAGTTAACATTAACCGGCATTATGTGCGCATGTTATGTGGCTTGTGTGCTTTTGTTTAGATTTAGATACTGATTAAGTCCGGATAGGAGATGCTTTGGGTATGAAGAGTAAAGAAAGTGGCTAATCACAACTAGCCACTATAATAGGGACTTACTATAGAGTGTAATGAAGAGGCTCATGCAACCTAAACATCTCTAGTCTTTCCTGCATGCTGCACAAGTCCATTGAAGTAGAATGCTTCGGAAGTTTCACATGTGCAACAGGAATACTCTAAGTGTGAATCTTCCAAAGCCAAGACCAACATCTTTCGAAGCCAAAGATGAAGTCTTCCGAAGCCTCAGAGACAAAGTCTTCCCAAGCTTCAAGTTCATGAGGACATATTTCTTCCGAAGACTTTTAGTAACATGATTTATCTGATGTACTGTTCCATAAAGCTGGACACTTTTCCGCAGCAACTCTACAAGTCACCAACTAACATGGTTTGGTGAAAAGGTCCATGCTTTTGGTAACTATACATTGAGGTCTTGTGTCTGTAACTTTCTACTTTATGTACTTTATCCTTTTTTGTAATAGATAAGGATGTGAGCTATGGCATGTCATAGTCACAAGTCAAAATGAAATCTGCCTTTTGACTCTATAATTGAGTTTGTGTGTCTCTAGTCAATTGTATACAGCTGGCTTTCAAAGTATAGCCAGCTGTAGGATGTTGTATAAGTATCTCATGTTCTTGTATCTTTCGAATACGCTTTTGTAACACTTGTAATAGAACATAGAGAAGGCAATATACTGCATTCTTAAAAAACCAAACACTTGTGTTCTTTGTGTTCTGTCTCTTATATTACTTGTGTTCTTAGTGTCACTACTTGGTTAATCCAGTTTACTGTTTGATCTAAGTTTAGTTTATCTCCTTTTTGTGTTGTTGTGTTGTAACTTATACCCTTCAACGATCCTGTATTTGGTATCAGAGCTTTCCAGGTTCTTGATATAAGATCTCACCATCTTAAGATCCTCACACACACAAATACTAAACTTTTCAAATGGCAGCCATTTCCAAAACTAATATGGAAACTGGAACCATGAACAAGTCCCCACTAATCACTCTTCATGAGTTTGACACCTAGTGTTTAAGAATGGAAGGTTTCATCAGGTCTCTTGATTCAAGAATGTGGGAGTCTATTGAGAATGGACCTTTCATACCCAGCACACCTTCTGCTTTGGTACTGGTATGATCCCTAAAGATGTGGCTAACTACTCTGATGAAGATAGGAAGAGAGTAGAGATAGACAGAAAAGCCACGACAGCTCTTCAAACTACCCTTCCAAACTCTGTGTACAGAGGTTTCAAGAAGTACAAAACAGCCAAGCAGCTATGGGATGCACTGAAACTGATGTATGAGGTGATGGGATTTAACAAGCTTATCAAAGTCCATAATGCCAATATATATGAAAAACGTGAAGGGTTTGAAAGAACACTAAAACATAGTATAACCTTTTAATCTTTTCAGAAAACGCAGCGGATGTAAAGGATTATAACAAGTTTATAATCTGAAATTTTCGTGTTCTAAGTGTGGTTTTAAGATGGAAAACAAAACCCAAATCAATAGGGATCTTAATATATGAATGGACAAGCTATGAACAAACATTAATGTACATAAAATCACAGCCATATGAGGCTGTGAATGGCTACCTTTCTCCAGCAGAAAAATCGACTTAGAGGAGTGTTTTGGATGCTTGAATCGACCAAGAACTCAATGTAGAGATCCTCAAGCTTCGTATACCCCAAGCACTATTACAAAACACCTTGTATGCTAGGATTGAACACCAAAATCAAGCTGCTAGAGCTCCTTCTTTCTGCTGATTTCTGAAACTAGAGAGGGGAGAAAGAGAGAGAGAGCTTTTGCATGTATATCTTTCAAATGGCTGGTCCAAGAGCAAAAATATAAGACCCCTTAATTGGTGTATCAATTCAACAAAGTGGTCCAATAGGAACACAATAAGGGGGAGGCCAAAAGGCTTTGAAAATGGGTTTCCCCCCTTTTAAAATTAGACACATTACCATGTTACATGGTCTTATAACTTGGTACTCTTAGTAAATGTATACAACTAACCAATTAATTGTATAACATATGTAGCCATTTTAATTTGTAATGTCATCTAACTAATATAAATAACATACAAATAATATAATTGAACAAAATATCCTAATAAATTGTTCCATGTCATATGCAACTTGTTTAGAAAAACCATTTTCTAAATTGGTGTTAATATTTTATTGCATGATCACATCATCAATTAAATATTATTTGGTGTTTGCTAAGCTTGCTATTGGGTATAACCCGACTTGGATCATGACGTATAACCACATCAATATTCTAAGTGTCTTGGGCACACAGAATCCTACAATCTCCCACTTGCCCAAGATTCATAGAAGATTGATGCAAGCAGTAAATACGCCTAACAACGGTTTACTACCTTAATACGCATGACTTATAGCCATTCAATAACATCATCCCTTTCAAGTGCCCTACTTGAAAAGATTAGGTGAATTAATCATTTATCTTTTGTTACAGATGTCATGTTAAATCCAAGGACACAGAATGATCATTCCTTGTTGATTTAACTTAATCAGGCCTTAGACATCTAACTCTCAACGAATAAGAGGAACAAATTCCATCTTGACTACATACGTTTCTCACAAACACCTCGTGTTATACCTGAACATATCCTTATGTACTGTCCACTATTTCAGGACAGTGAAGAATAGGCTCAAGGTGTAATACTTGGTGAATATCAAAACCCAATATATATCTCAGGTCGGAGGATACCAAATGATATTCGCCTTTACTCAAAATTACTTATGATCAATCAATAAGATTCCATGTAGTAAAATTTGAGATGCGGGTTAGTCCAATTTGTATCCCACAAATATCTATGAACCTTGGTAGCAACCCATTGCTCTATATTCATCCTTATGAATATCAACCAATCCAAGTTCATAATAGTCTTACCTTCAAACTTGTTCCCACAAGTGTGAACGACTACGGATATTTAGAGTAAACATTTTACTCATGGATTAAACATGCTAAATTGGAATATTATTTGAAGCATATAACCAAATAATTTTTTTCAAATAATAGAAAGTTCCACTATCCCAAATACAAAATTTATAGATCAAATCCAATCACTAGTATATCGAAGTCCATGGCACAAGTATGACATTCATGCTTTGCCTTTTCAAGGAGCTTCGTGAGAGGATCCGCAACGTTTTGATCCGTGTGAACTTTGCGAATACATATCTTTCCTTTTTCAACTTCATCTCGTATGTAGTTGAATCTCCGCTCAATATGCCTAGTCTTTTGATGAGCACGGGGTTCCTTGATTTGTGCAATCGCACCCTCGTTTCAAAAAGATCTCTAGGGGGTCCTGAATGGAGGGGACAACCCTAGATCGGCAATGAATTTCTTTAAACATGCAGCTTCTTGAGCTGCCAATGAGGCGGCGACATATGATTCTGTAGTTGATAGAGCCACCACATCCTGCTTGGAGCTCTTCCAAGAGACAGCTCCTCCATTCAGAATGAAAATGTACGATTGTGATCGTGAATCGTCACGATCGGTTTGGAAACTTGCATCCGTGTAACCTTTTACAACGAGTTCCTCGTCACCAGATCCATAGATCAGGAACATATCCTTTGTCCTCCTTAGGTACTTAAGTATGTTCTTAACAGCCATCCAATGACTGTTTCCAGGATTCTGCTGGTAAGGCTTGTCATGCTTAAGGCGCATGACACGTCCGGTCGAGTGCATATCATTGCATACATGATGGATCCTAGCAGATGCGTATGGGATTGCCTTCATTTTGTCTTGCTCTCCTTTGAGCTTGGACATTGAGTCGTACTCAACATCGTTCCTCTTTGAATAGGTACGGTACCTTTCTTAGAGTTTTCCATCTTGAACCTTTTCAAGATTTTATCAATATATGCACTTTGATTCAAACCAATCAACCGCTTGATCTATCCCTATAGATCTTTATTCCCAGAATATAGGCGGCTTCACCAAGATCCTTAATGGAAAAACAACTTCCAAGCCAGGTTTTTACACCTTCCAAGGTGTGGATATATTTGCAAATAGCAGTATGTCATCAACATACAATACTAGGAAAGTTATTGTGCTCCCACTAGCCTTCTTATACACACAAGCCTCATCAGCGTTTTTGATGAAACCAAATTTCTTTACTTCCTCATCAAAACGGTGATTCCAGCTTCTCGATGCTTGTTTTAATCCATAGATTGATTTCTTTAACTTGCATACTTTATTAGGATGTATTGGATCGACAAAACCTTCAGGCTGAACCATATAGACATCTTCCTCAAGATATCCATTTAGGAAAGCGGTTTTGACATCCATTTGCCAAATCCATAATCATATCATAATGAGCAGCTATGGCAAACAATATCCTTATAGACTTAGCATCGCAACAGGTGAGAAGGTTTCATAATCAACCCCTTGAGTTTGAGTGAAACCTTTTGCTACAAGTCTAGCTTATAAGTATCCAAGTTCCATGCATATCGGTTTTCTTCTTGAAAACCCACTTACTTCCAACTATCTTGGAGTTAAGAGGTGGTACAACCAAGTCCCATACTTGATTGTCATACATGGATTGCATCTCAACGTTCATGGCTTCAAGCCATTTGTCACAATCCTGTTGGACATTGCATCATGGTATGTGGTGGTTCATCAGAATCTATCACATAGCATCCATCCATGAAAAATCCATATCTTTCAGGTGGATTACTAGTTCTACCACTTCTGCGAACGTGTTGTGTGTATTGATCAACACTTGATCATCCTCAACATCCTTATGTTGAGTGCTAGTTTCAACCAAACGTGCATCGGGCTGTGGTTCTTGATCTTCCTCAAGATCCACTGTTCTACTGCTAGCTCCTTCCATAAGGAACTTTGCTTCTAAGAACTCACCCTTTCTGGCAACAAAAACCTTTTGTTCCATTGGATCATAGAAATAATATCCCATAGAATCTCTAGGATATCCAATAAAGATACACTTGGTGGATCGGACATCCAATTGTTTAGGGTGGGAGTCTTAACATAAGCCTCACATCCCCAAACCCTTAAGTACGATAGGGATGGAACTCTTCCATGCCATATCTCAAAAGGTGTCCTTTCTACTTTTTGGTTGGGGCCATATTTAGAATACGGGCCGCGGAGAGCAGAGCGAAACCCCAAAATGATAGAGGTAATGTGCTTCTAGCCATCATAGATCGGACCATATCCAATAAGGTTCGATTCCTCCTCTCAGACACACCATTATGTTGTGGTGTTCCAGGTGGAGTGAGTTGTGGAGACAATCCGCAACTCCTAAGATGATTTTGAAAGGTATCACTTAGGTATTCACCTCCTCTATCGGTACGAACAATTTTAATTGACTGTGTTGAGTTGATTTTCTACTTCATTCTTGAAGATTTTGAACATTTCAAAAGCTTCGTCTTTGTGCCTTAAAAAGTACACATACCCATAGCGACTATAATCGTCGGTAAGGTAATGAAGTATCTTTCACCATTCCTAGTCATTGGCTTAAAAGGACCACATACATCCGAATGTATGATTCCTAATAAATCTTTTGCCCTTTCGGTAGTTCCATTAAAGGGTGCCTTAGTCATCTTACCTTGTAAACAAGACTCACAAACATCAAATGAATCACATTCATTTGTTTTTAAAAGACCATTCTTTTGAAGTGTTTGTAAACGTTTCTTGTTTATATGACCAAGACGACAATGCCAAAGATAGGTATCACTTAAGTCCAACTTGAGTTTCTTGGTGTTAGTTTGGTACAATTAACTATTTAAAGTATTTTCATGAACCAATTCATAAATACCATTAATTGGAATAGCTTTAAAATAGAACATACCATTTAAAGAAACATGAATATCATTTTCAATAAAAGATAATAATACATAATCATAATGTCTTAATTGGGATACAGAAATAATGTTCCTAGTCAAATAGGAGCATACAAAACATTCTTCAAAATAACTTCCAAACCACTTGGAAGTCTCAGGATGTAGTCTCACGAGCTTCAACTAAGACTTTAGTTCCATTTCCCATGAAGAGGCTAACATCCCCTTGTTTGAAGTCCCTACTTCTTGTGAACCCCTGCAACAAATTGCAAATGTGAGTTCACATCCGGTATCCAATACCCATGTGTTAGAAGATGTAACATTAAGATCAATATGAATCATGTATATTGTACCTGAGGTCTGCCCGGCATCCCTCTTGGCTTTCAACTCTTGGAGATGGACAGGACAATTCCTTGCCCAATGTCCAATCTCCCCACACTTGAAGCATGGGTCATTTGTAGCAACCTTTTGCTTCTTCTTTGTGGTTGGGGTGGCACCCTTGCCACCCCTTTCCCTTTTCCCCAAGCGGGTCCCTTACCCTTGGCAACCTTTGCCTTGGGTGCGGGACGGGCTTTTGTTGTCCCACCTTCATTAATGGTGAGAACGGGTAAAACCCTTTTACCCATGGCCGCCTCGGCCGTTTTGAGCATTGAGTGAAGCTCACCAATGCTTTTATCCCAAGCATTCATGTTGTAGTTCAACACGAATGTCTCGAAACTTTTGGTAAGGCCATTGAGGATCAAATCCGTGGCCAATTCCTTCGAGACGGGACAATTAAGCCTCTCGAGGCGGTCAATGTGACTTTTCATCTTAAGTACATAAGATGAAACAGATTGATTGTCGTCCATACGACATGCATGGAGCGCTCGAACCGTTTCGAACGCTCAACCCTTGCTTGCTGTTGGAACGTTTCCTTCAGCTGGGTTATCATGTCGTAAGCTCCGTGATGTTCATACTCTTTTGGAGATCCGGAGTCATGCTCGCTAGCATGAGACAAGACACTTGGACGGAGTCCTCAGTGTATTTCAGCCAATCGTTAAAGGCCTCCTCATCATCCTCGTTAGGTTGATCGGGGACAGGGTCGTCAAAACATACGATCGTCTCTCTTGCTTGAGAACAATTCTCAAGTTTCGATACCAATCGATGAAGTTGTTATGGTTTAGACGTTCCTTTTGGAGGATCGCTCGTAGGGATGGTTGGACGCGGATGAGTTATCGGAATTATCATTATTAGAGGCCATCTACAAAATTTAACAAAGTTTTATTTAGTATTTTCGATATTGTAATTTTAATAACAAATGTCTTACGAGACTTTTCATATTAAAATCTAGAACCCAATATTACATTTAAATTGTGGTTAGGTGACCTTTATCCACGTTTTAAATTAATAAGGTGGTCAACGTTTGACGATTGCAACCATTTGCAACTTCTAGAGGTATGGGATCGACTCTTGAACATCATATGTAAAGTCGGCATGAAAATCCCATCAACACCATTTGGAAACCACATTGTAGGTGATCCATTTAACATGGTTTGCAAATCAAGACATCCTACTTACACCCACGTGTGAGTTTGCCAAAACAAATGGTTAGGTGACCTTTATCCCATAAGTAAGGCATTCTCACCTCAAATCACAAGTTCCTCAAAATGGTTGGGTGATCTTTATCCCACTAAGAGTTCCCAAGTGACTCAAGTGTTGTGTAAAAGGACGGTGTTGATCTCGTTTAAAAAATTTTAGAGATTTCTTAATTCTAGTTTAGAAAACTCTATGTATTGTATTTGTATGCTTTCAAATACAAGATCCCTATGGTCCTTTGATTAAAACCAATTTTAATCTTTAAAATCATTAAACCATTTTAATAACTTTTATTAACATTAAAGAACCCATTTTCAGCTTGTTAAGATTGTTAGTTAGTTTGCTTAGAATATCCAAATATCAACCAAACAATCAAGACAACAAACAATCAACCAAGCATAAACATTAACAATCATATGTGCATAACCATAGCCTTATGTTGACAACACTTGTTTGCCATCACAAGTGTTGTCTATGGTCTTTCTAAGGGTCAAAAATATCATAAAGGTTCCATGAACCTCCCACTAGAAACCACATCCAAATGCTCCATGTTTCTTGGTCTTTGTGTCCATCTTGGGTCTTGATCTTGTACATCTTCCTTTTACAAAATTGTATCCTAATACATTTTTCTAGTAAAGGAAATGAACCTAATCTATTATTACATAACCAAATGAATGAATAATTACAACCCAAATGAATAAACACAAATATTACAACCAAATTGAATGAATAAAACAACCACTTGAAACATCCAAACAACACAAGGCCACAAGAGGTTATGCACTTTAACAACCAATGATCATATCATCTATTCAAATAATGAAAACCCCATTAAAACCCCAAATTTCAGCCAACATAAACTGAAATTTTGGGTTTTAATCATTGTCCAAACAACCAACATTTCAACATACATATCTTTCAAGGTTTAATCACAAGCATGTGTAATGTAACCTTGAAAGTTGGGGATTTCAACAAGATATAATGTACCAGCCCAAAAACAGCCTATAACATATCTAATATCATCTTTTAAACCAATTTCAAAAGATGAATCAAGCAAGCCATCCATATAACGGCTTGATGCCATTGAAGGGTTTGAAAGAACACTAAAAAAAATAGTATAACCTTTTAATCTTTTCAGAAAACGCAGCGGATGTATAGGATTATAACAAGTTTATAATCTGAAATTTTCGTGTTCTAAGTGTGGTTTTAAGATGGAAAACAAAACCCAAATCAATAGGGATCTTAAATATATGAATGGACAAGCTATGAACAAACATTAATGTACATAAAATCACAGCCATATGAGGCTGTGAATGGCTACCTTTCTCCAGCAGAAAAATCGACTTAGAGGAGTGTTTTGGATGCTTGAATCGACCAAGAACTCAATGTAGAGATCCTCAAGCTTCGTATACCCCAAGCACTATTACAAAACACTTGTATGCTAGGATTGAACACCAAAATCAAGCTGTAGAGCTCCTTCTTCTGCCTGATTTCCGAAACTAGAGAGGGGAGAAAGAGAGAGAGAGCTTTTGCATGTATATCTTTCAAATGGCTGGTCCAAGAGCAAAATTATAAGACCCCTTAATTGTGTGTATCAATTCAACAAAGTGGTCCAATAGGAACACAATAAGGGGGCGGCCAAAAGGCTTTGAAAATGGGTTTCCCCCCCTTTTAAAATTAGACACATTACCATGTTACATGGTCTTATAACTTGGTACTCTTAGTAAATGTATACAACTAACCAATTAATTGTAACATATGTAGCCATTTTAATTTGTAATGTCATCTAACTAATATAAATAACATTACAAATAATATAATTGAACAAAATATCCTAATAAATTGTTCCATGTCATATGCAACTTGTTTAGAAAACCCATTTTCTAAATTGGTGTTAATATTTTATTGCATGATCACATCATCAATTAAATATTATTTGGTGTTTGCTAAGCTTGCTATTGGGTATAACCCGACTTGGATCATGACGTACTAACCACATCAATATTCTAAGTGTCTTGGGCACACAGAATCCTACAATCTCCCACTTGCCCAAGATTCATAGAAGATTGATGCAAGCAGTAAATACCGCCTAACAACGGTTTACTACCCTTAATACGCATGACTTATAGCCATTCAATAACATCATCCCTTTCAAGTGCCCTACTTGAAAAGATTTAGGTGAATTAATCATTTATCCTTTTGTTACAGATGTCATGTTAAATCCAAGGACACAGAATGATCATTCCTTGTTGATTTAACTTAATCAGGCCTTAGACATCTAACTCTCAACGAATAAGAGGAACAAATTCCATCTTGACTACATACGTTTCTCACAAACACCTCGTGTTATACCTGAACATATCCTTATGTACTGTCCACTATTTCAGGACAGTGAAGAATAGGCTCAAGGTGTAATACTTGGTGAATATCAAAACCCAATATATATCTCAGGTCGGAGGATACCAAATGATATTCGCCTTTACTCAAAATTACTTATGATCAATCAATAAGATTCCATGTAGTAAAATTTGAGATGCGGGTTAGTCCAATATTTGTATCCACAAATATCTATGAACCTTGGTAGCAACCCATTGCTCTATATTCATCCTATGAATATCAACCAATCCAAGTTCATAATAGTCTTACCTTCAAACTGTTCCCACAAGTGTGAACGACTACGGATATTTAGAGTAAACATTTTACTCATGGATTAAACATGCTAAATTGGAATATTATTTGAAGCATTATAACCAAATAATTTTATTCAAATAATAGAAAGTTCCACATATCCAAATACAAAATTTATAGATCAAATCCAATCACTAGTATATCGAAGTCCCATGGCACAAGTATGACATTCATGCTTTGCCTTTTCAAGGAGCTTCGTGAGAGGATCCGCAACGTTTTGATCCGTGTGAACTTTGCGAATACATATCTTTCCTTTTTCAACTTCATCTCGTATGTAGTTGAATCTCCGCTCAATATGCCTAGTCTTTTGATGAGCACGGGGTTCCTTGATTTGTGCAATCGCACCCTCGTTATCACAAAAGATCTCTAGGGGGTCCTGAATGGAGGGGACAACCCTAGATCGGCAATGAATTTCTTTAACCATGCAGCTTCTTGAGCTGCCAATGAGGCGGCGACATATTCTGATTCTGTAGTTGATAGAGCCACCACATCCTGCTTGGAGCTCTTCCAAGAGACAGCTCCTCCATTCAGAATGAAAATGTATCCCGATTGTGATCGTGAATCGTCACGATCGGTTTGGAAACTTGCATCCGTGTAACCTTTTACAACGAGTTCCTCGTCACCAGATCCATAGATCAGGAACATATCCTTTGTCCTCCTTAGGTACTTAAGTATGTTCTTAACAGCCATCCAATGACTGTTTCCAGGATTCTGCTGGTAACGGCTTGTCATGCTTAAGGCGCATGACACGTCCGGTCGAGTGCATATCATTGCATACATGATGGATCCTATAGCAGATGCGTATGGGATTGCCTTCATTTTGTCTTGCTCATCCTTTGAGCTTGGACATTGAGTCGTACTCAACATCGTTCCTCTTTGAATAGGTACGGTACCTTTCTTAGAGTTTTCCATCTTGAACCTTTTCAAGATTTTATCAATATATGCACTTTGATTCAAACCAATCAACCGCCTTGATCTATCCCTATAGATCTTTATTCCCAGAATATAGGCGGCTTCACCAAGATCCTTAATGGAAAAACAACTTCCAAGCCAGGTTTTTACACCTTCCAAGGTTGGAATGTCATTTCCAAATAGCAGTATGTCATCAACATACAATACTAGGAAAGTTATTGTGCTCCCACTAGCCTTCTTATACACACAAGCCTCATCAGCGTTTTTGATGAACCAAATTTCTTTACTTCCTCATCAAAACGGTGATTCCAGCTTCTCGATGTGCTTTTTAATCCATAGATTGATTTCTTTAACTTGCATACTTTATTAGGATGTATTGGATCGACAAAACCTTCAGGCTGAACCATATAGACATCTTCCTCAAGATATCCATTTAGGAAAGCGGTTTTGACATCCATTTGCCAAATCTCATAATCATAATGAGCAGCTATGGCAAACAATATCCTTATAGACTTTAGCATCGCAACAGGTGAGAAGGTTTCATCATAATCAACCCCTTGAGTTTGAGTGAAACCTTTTGCTACAAGTCTAGCTTTATAAGTATCCAAGTTTCCATGCATATCGGTTTTCTTCTTGAAAACCCACTTACTTCCAACTATCTTGGAGTTAAGAGGTGGTACAACCAAGTCCCATACTTGATTGTCATACATGGATTGCATCTCAACGTTCATGGCTTCAAGCCATTTGTCACAATCCTGTGTGGACATTGCATCATGGTATGTGGTTGGTTCATCAGAATCTATCACATAGCATCCATCCATGAAAAATCCATATCTTTCAGGTGGATTACTAGTTCTACCACTTCTGCGAACGTGTTGTGTGTATTGATCAACCACTTGATCATCCTCAACATCCTTATGTTGAGTGCTAGTTTCAACCAAACGTGCATCGGGCTGTGGTTCTTGATCTTCCTCAAGATCCACTGTTCTACTGCTAGCTCCTTCCATAAGGAACTTTGCTTCTAAGAACTCACCCTTTCTGGCAACAAACACCTTTTGTTCCATTGGATCATAGAAATAATATCCCATAGAATCTCTAGGATATCCAATAAAGATACACTTGGTGGATCGGACATCCAATTTGTTTAGGGTGGGAGTCTTAACATAAGCCTCACATCCCCAAACCCTTAAGTACGATAGGGATGGAACTCTTCCATGCCATATCTCAAAAGGTGTCCTTTCTACCTTTTTGGTTGGGGCCATATTTAGAATACGGGCCGCGGAGAGCAGAGCGAAACCCCAAAATGATAGAGGTAATGTGCTTCTAGCCATCATAGATCGGACCATATCCAATAAGGTTCGATTCCTCCTCTCAGACACACCATTATGTTGTGGTGTTCCAGGTGGAGTGAGTTGTGAGACAATCCCGCAACTCCTAAGATGATTTTGAAAGGTATCACTTAGGTATTCACCTCCTCTATCGGTACGAAGAATTTTAATTGACTTGTTGAGTTGATTTTCTACTTCATTTCTGAAGATTTTGAACATTTCAAAAGCTTCGTCTTTGTGCCTTAACAAGTACACATACCCATAGCGACTATAATCGTCGGTAAAGGTAATGAAGTATCTTTCACCATTCCTAGTCATTGGCTTAAAAGGACCACATACATCCGAATGTATGATTCCTATAAATCTTTTGCCCTTTCGGTAGTTCCATTAAAGGGTGCCTTAGTCATCTTACCTTGTAAACAAGACTCACAAACATCAAATGAATCACATTCATTTGTTTTTAAAAGACCATTCTTTTGAAGTGTTTGTAAACGTTTCTTGTTTATATGACCAAGACGACAATGCCAAAGATAGGTATCACTTAAGTCCAACTTGAGTTTCTTGGTGTTAGTTTGGTACAATGAACTATTTAAAGTATTTTCATGAACCAATTCATAAATACCATTAATTGGAATAGCTTTAAAATAGAACATACCATTTAAAGAAACATGAATATCATTTTCAATAAAAGATAATACATAATCATAATGTCTTAATTGGGATACAGAAATAATGTTCCTAGTCAAACTAGGAGCATACAAAACATTCTTCAAAATAACTTCCAAACCACTTGGAAGTCTCAGGATGTAGTCTCCACGAGCTTCAACTAAGACTTTAGTTCCATTTCCCATGAAGAGGCTAACATCCCCTTGTTTGAAGTCCCTACTTCTTGTGAACCCCTGCAACAAATTGCAAATGTGAGTTCCACATCCGGTATCCAATACCCATGTGTTAGAAGATGTAACATTAAGATCAATATGAATCATGTATATTGTACCTGAGGTCTGCCCGGCATCCCTCTTGGCTTTCAACTCTTGGAGATGGACAGGACAATTCCTTGCCAATGTCCAATCTCCCCACACTTGAAGCATGGGTCATTTGTAGCAACCTTTTGCTTCTTCTTTGTGGTTTGGGTGGCACCCTTGCCACCCCTTTCCCTTTTCCCCAAGCGGGTCCCTTACCCTTGGCAACCTTTGCCTTGGGTGCGGGACGAGGCTTTTGTTGTTCCCACCTTCATTAATGGTGAGAACGGGTAAAACCCTTTTACCCATGGCCGCCTCGGCCGTTTTGAGCATTGAGTGAAGCTCACCAATGCTTTTATCCCAAGCATTCATGTTGTAGTTCAACACGAATGTCTCGAACCTTTTGGTAAGGCCATTGAGGATCAAATCCGTGGCCAATTCCTTCGAGACGGGACAATTAAGCCTCTCGAGGCGGTCAATGTGACTTTTCATCTTAAGTACATAAGATGAAACAGATTGATTGTCGTCCATACGACATGCATGGAGCGCTCGAACCGTTTCGAACCGCTCAACCCTTGCTTGCTGTTGGAACGTTTCCTTCAGCTGGGTTATCATGTCGTAAGCTCCGTGATGTTCATACTCCTTTTGGAGATCCGGAGTCATGCTCGCTAGCATGAGACAAGACACTTGGACGGAGTCCTCAGTGTATTTCAGCCAATCGTTAAAGGCCTCCTCATCATCCTCGTTAGGTTGATCGGGGACAGGGTCGTCTAAAACATACGATCGTCTCTCTTGATTGAGAACAATCTCAAGTTTCGATACCAATCGATGAAGTTGTTATGGTTTAGACGTTCCTTTTGGAGGATCGCTCGTAGGGATTGGTTGGACGCGGATGAGTTATCGGAATTATCATTATTAGAGGCCATCTACAAAATTTAACAAAGTTTTATTTAGTATTTTCGATATTGTAATTTTAATAACAAATGTCTTACGAGACTTTTCATATTAAAATCTAGAACCCAATATTACATTTAAATTGTGGTTAGGTGACCTTTATCCCACGTTTTAAATTAATAAGGTGGTCAACGTTTGACGATTGCAACCATTTGCAACTTCTAGAGGTATGGGATCGACTCTTGAACATCATATGTAAAGTCGGCATGAAAATCCCATCAACACCATTTGGAAACCACATTGTAGGTGATCCATTTAACATGGTTTGCAAATCAAGACATCCTACTTACACCCACGTGTGAGTTTGCCAAAACAAATGGTTAGGTGACCTTTATCCCATAAGTAAGGCATTCTCACCTCAAATCACAAGTTCCCTCAAAATGGTTGGGTGATCTTTATCCCACTAAGAGTTCCCAAGTGACTCAAGTGTTGTGTAAAAGGACGGTGTTGATCTCGTTTAAAAAATTTTAGAGATTTCTTAATTCTAGTTTAGAAAACTCTATGTACTTGTATTTGTATGCTTTCAAATACAAGATACCCTATGGTCCTTTGATTAAAACCAATTTTAATCTTTAAAATCATTAAACCATTTTAATAACTTTTATTAACTTAAAGAACCAACATTTTCAGCTTGTTAAGATTGTTAGTTAGTTTGCTTAGAATATCCAAATATCAACCAAACAATCAAGACAACAAACAATCAACCAAGCATAAACATTAACAATCATATGTGCATAACCATAGCCCTTATGTTGACAACACTTGTTTGCCATCACAAGTGTTGTCTATGGTCTTTCTAAGGGTCAAACATATCATAAAGGTTCCATGAACCTCCCACTAGAAACCACATCCAAATGCTCCATGTTTCTTGTGTCTTTGTGTCCATCTTTGGGTCTTGATCTTGTACATCTTCCTTTTACAAAATTGTATCCTAATACATTTTTCTAGTAAAGGAAATGAACCTAATCTATTATTACATAACCAAATGAATGAATAATTACAACCCAAATGAATAAACACAAATATTACAACCAAATTGAATGAATAAAACAACCACTTGAAACATCCAAACAACACAAGGCCACAAGCTAGGTTATGCACTTTAACAACCAATGATCATATCATCTATTCAAATAATGAAAAACCCATTTAAAACCCCAAATTTCAGCCAACATAAACTGAAATTTTGGGTTTTAATCATTGTCCAAACAACCAACATTTCAACATACATATCTTTCAAGGTTTAATCACAAGCATGTGTAATGTAACCTTGAAAGTTGGGGATTTCAACAAGATATAATGTACCAGCCCAAAAACAGCCTATAACATATCTAATATCATTTTAAACCAATTTCAAAAGATGAATCAAGCAAGCCATCCATATAACCGGCTCTTGATGCCATTGAAGGGTTTGAAAGAACACTAAAACATAGTATAACCTTTTAATCTTTTCAGAAAACGCAGCGGATGTAAAGGATTATAACAAGTTTATAATCTGAAATTTTCGTGTTCTAAGTGTGGTTTTAAGATGGAAAACAAAACCCAAATCAATAGGGATCTTAAATATATGAATGGACAAGCTATGAACAAACATTAATGTACATAAAATCACAGCCATATGAGGCTGTGAATGGCTACCTTTCTCCAGCAGAAAAATCGACTTAGAGGAGTGTTTTGGATGCTTGAATCGACCAAGAACTCAATGTAGAGATCCTCAAGCTTCGTATACCCCAAGCACTATTACAAAACACCTTGTATGCTAGGATTGAACACCAAAATCAAGCTGCTAGAGCTCCTTCTTTCTGCCTGATTTCCGAAACTAGAGAGGGGAGAGAGAGAGAGAGAGAGAGCTTTTGCATGTATATCTTTCAAATGGCTGGTCCAAGAGCAAAATTATAAGACCCCTTAATTGTGTGTATCAATTCAACAAAGTGGTCCAATAGGAACACAATAAGGGGGCGGCCAAAAGGCTTTGAAAATGGGTTTCCCCCCTTTTAAAATTAGACACATTACCATGTTACATGGTCTTATAACTTGGTACCTCTTAGTAAATGTATACAACTAACCAATTAATTGTATAACATATGTAGCCATTTTAATTTGTAATGTCATCTAACTAATATAAATAACATTACAAATGATAATTGAACAAAATATCCTAATAAATTGTTCCATGTCATATGCAACTTGTTTAGAAAACCCATTTTCTAAATTGGTGTTAATATTTTATTGCATGATCACATCATCAATTAAATATTATTTGGTGTTTGCTAAGCTTGCTATTGGGTATAACCCGACTTGGATCATGACGTACTAACCACATCAATATTCTAAGTGTCTTGGGCACACAGAATCCTACAAACGCAGCGGTAAGATTTAAACTCTTGTTAATATGTAGATTATCAACCCATTGAAAAGCTAAACCCAAAACCATGGATTCATATACGAAATGCATACAATAAAGATAAACATAGGGTTTAGAAGAAAACCTTTCAGCTTCAGAAAATGAGTTGGGAGATGTTAGAGATGATCTTGTGGCTGAATCTTCAAGCAAGAAGACCTCAAGAGATGATACCCACAAGCTCCTTCAAACACCCACTTGCTAGGTTGTTGAAACACCAACTTGAAAGCCCTCTCTACAACCGTTTTTCCCAGCCAAGAACACTTGATTCCAAGCTGAAAATCACCTAGTTCAGCTCCAAAAGCCGTTTTGAAAGAGAGAGTAGAGAGGATTTTTTGCTCTTGTGTGTGAGAGAGAAAGTGTTAGAGATGAAAGAGTGTTAGAGTTGTCAAATGGCTTGCATGTTACAAGAAACAAAAGGGGATTCCCAAGGCCAAGAGGCGGCCAAAATTGGGATCCTTTTGTTTCCCACCCATTTGAATTAATTTGATTAAAAACACTCTTGTTTTATAAAATTAAAACCAATTTTAATTTTATAAAATAAAACACACTTTTGTTTTATATTACTTAACCAATTTAAATAATAAAACAACTAACATCTCATGAACAAATTATCCATATAATATTGTTCATTTACAAAAGCAATGATTTAGAAAACCCGGTTTCTAAATTGGTGCTAACATTTATTTGTGTGATCTTATGAGCGAATAAATATTATCGGTGTTTGTTTGACTTGTTATGGGTATGACCCGACTTGGATCATATCACACTAGCCACATGAATTTAATATGTATCTTGGGCAGATGTATTCCTTCAATCTCCCACTTGCACAGATTCATAGAAAATTAATGTAAGTAGCAATAACGCCTAGCAACGGTTTGCTACCCCTAATGTATATGATTAACTGCCATTCAATAACATCATCTCCTTCAAGTACCATACTTGAAATGTTTTAGGTGAATCAATCATCCATCCTTTTGTTACAGATGTCATGTTAAATCCCAGAGACACAGAATTGCCATTCTCCGATGATTTAACTTTAACAGGCCTTAGTCACCTAACTCTTAACGAATAAGAGGAACAAATTCCATCTTGACTACATATGTCTCTCACAATCGCCTTATATCATACCTGAACCTAGCCTTATGTATTGTTAATTTTACGTAACAGCAAAGAACTAAGTCAAAATATAATACTTGGTGAATATCAAGACCCTTATGTATCTCAGGTCTAAGGATAAAATGATATTCGCCTTTACTCAATGTCTCTTATGACTAATCACTAAGATTCCATGCAGAGACAATTGAGAGCGGGTCAGTCCAATATCTATATCCCATAGATATCAATGAACTTTGGTAGCAACAACTTGCTTTATATTCATACCTTATGAATATCAACCAATCCAAGTTCATTATAGTCTTACATTCATAGTTGTTCCCAGAAGTATGATCGACCACGGGCGTTTAGAATAACTTGCTTATTCTCGGATTTAAACATGCTAAAAGAATGAACAAATGAAAATTATAAACATATAATTAAGTTTAATAACATAAGTTCCAATGTCCAAATACAAAATTTGATCAAGTCCAATCACTAGAATATCGAAGTCCTAAGGCACAAGTATGACTTTCATGTTTTGACCTATCTAGGAGCTTCGTGAGTGGATCCGCAATGTTTTGATCGGTGTGAACTTTGCGAATACATCTCTTTCCCTTTTCAACTTCATCCCTTATGTAGTTGAATCTTCGTTCAATGTGCCGAGTCTTTTGATGAGCACGAGGTTCTTTGATTTGAGCAATCGCACCCTCGTTGTCACAAAAGATCTCTAGGGGGTCTTGAATGGTAGCAACAACCCCTAGATCAGCAATGAATTTCCTAAGCCACGCAGCTTCTTGAGCTGCCAATGAAGCGGCGATGTATTCTGATTCTGTTGTAGACAGTGCCACCACATCTTGCTTTGAGCTCTTCCAAGACTGCTCCTCCATTCATAATGAAGACATATCCCGACTGTGATCGAGAATCATCTCGATCAGTTTGGAAAGTCGTATCCGTGTAACCCTTTACAACGAGCTCCTCCTCACCAGATCCATATTAAGAACATATCCTTAGTATTCCTAAGATATTTCAAAATACTCTTAACAGCCATCCAATGCTGTTACCAGGGTTTTGCTGATATCTACTTGTCATGCTCAGAGCACATGACACGTCCGCCTAGTACATATCATTGCATACATGATGGATCCTATAGCAGATGCATATGGGACTCCATTCATTCTTTCTTGTTCATCCTTTGAACTAGGACATTGATATGAGCTCAATATAGTCCTTTTGAATAGGTACCAAACCTTTCTTAGAATTCTCCATCTTGAACCTTTTCAAGATCTTTTCAATGTATGCACTTTGGTTTAAACCTATCAACCGCCTTGATCTATCTCTATAGATTTTTATTCCCAAAATATAGGTGGCTTCACCAAGATCTTAATGGAAACAGCTCCCAAGCCAGTTTTTTTACACCTTCCAAGGTTGGAATGTCATTTCCAAATAGCAGAATGTCATCAACATATAATACCAGGAAAGTAATAATGCTCCCACTAGCTTTCTTATACACACAAGCTTCATTAGCGTTTTTGATGAAGCCAAATTTCTTTACTTCATCATCAAAATGGTGATTCCAACTTCTTGACGCTTGTTTCAATCCATAGATTGATTTCTTTAACTTGCATACCTTGTTAGGATGTTTTGGATCGACAAAACCTTCAGGTTGTTTCATATGGACATCTTCCTCAAGATATCCATTAAGGAAAGCGGTTTTGACATCCATTTGCCAAATCTCATAGTCATAATATGCTGCTATGGCAACAATATCCTAATACTTTAGCATTGCCACAGGCGAGAAAGTTTCATCATAATCAACCCCTTGAGTTTGAGTAAAACCTTTCGCTACAAGTCTAGCTTTATAAGTATCCAAGTTTCCATGCATATCGGTTTTCTTCTTGAAAACCCACTTACTCCCAACTATCTTGGACTTAAGAGGTGGTGTAACCAATTCCCAAACTTGGTTATCATACATGGATTGCATCTCGACGTTCATGGCTTCTTGCCATTTGTCAAAATAACGTTTTGACATTGCATCATGGTATGTGGTTGGTTCATCCGAATCTACCACATAGCATCCATCCATGAAAAATCCATATCTCTCAGGAGGAATACTAGTTCTACCAGATCTGTGAACGTTTTGTGTATTTTGATCATCCATATGATCATTCTCAACATCCTCATGTTGATTGCTAGTTTCAACCAATTGTGTATCGTCTTGTGAATCTTGAATCACTTCAAGTTCCACTGTTCTTCCACTAGTTTCTTCCGAAAGAAACTTAGTTTCTAAGAACTCTGCCTTTCGAGCAATAAATACTTTCTGCTCTGATGGATCATAGAAATAGTATCCAATGCAATTTCTAGGGTATCCAATGAAGATACACTTTGTGGATCGGGCTTCTAGTTTGTTTTGAGCGTATTGCTTAGGATAAGCCTCACACCCCAAACTTTTAAATATGATAATGATGGAACCCTTCCATGCCATAATTCAAAAGGTCCTTTCCACTTTCTTGGTTGGGGCCATATTTAAAACACGTGCCGCGGAGAGCAATGCGAAACCCCAAAATGATAGAGGTAGTGAACTTCTAGCCATCATAGATGGAACCATATCCATAGAGTTCGATTCCTCCTTTCAGACGCACCATTATGTTGTGGTGTTCCAGTGGAGTAAGTTGTGAGACAATCCCACAACTTCTAAGAACTTTTGAAATTCACTATCAGGTATTCACCTCCACTATCTGTACGAAGAATCTTGACCCTTTTTGTTGAGTTGATTTTCAACTTCATTCTTGAAGATTTTGAACATTTCAAAAGATTCATTTTGTGTCTTAACAAGTACACATACCCATAACGACTATAGTCATCGGTAAAAGTAATGAAGTATTTTTCACCATTCTAGTTGTTGGTTTAAAAGGTCCACATACATCCGAATGTATATCCCTAATAATCCTTTGCCCTTTCATTAGTCCCACTAAAAGGGACCTTTGTCATTTACCTTGCAAACAAGACTCGCATATATCAATGAAACATTTTCATTAGTTTTTAAAAGACCATCCTTTGGAGTTTTGCATACGATTCTTGTTTATATGACCAAGGCGACAATGCCAAGATAGGAATCATTTGATTCTAATTTGAGCCTTTTGGTGGTTGCTTGGTACATTGAGCTATCATATGTTGTGTTATTATGAACCAATTCATAAATACCATTACAAGGTATAGCTTAAAACAAACACATGATTTAAAGAAACATGAATATCATTGTCAACGAACTTGAAATCATAATCATATTGTCTTAAACAGGAAACGGAAATAATGTTCCTAGTTAAAATAGGAGCATACAAAACATTTTTTAAAATAACTTCCAAACCACTTGGAAACTTGAAAATGTAGTCTCCTTGGGCTTCCACATGAACCTTTGCACCATTGCCCATGAAGAGACTTATTTCCCCTTTTGCATAATGTCACTTCTTTTGAACCCCTGCAACAAATTGCAAATATGAGTTCCACATCCAGTATCTAATACCCATGTGTTAGAAGAAAAACATTTAGCTCAACATGTATCATAATGTTGTACCTGAAGTTTGCCCCGCGTCCCTCTTCGATCTCATCGTTTGAGATAGACCGGACAATTGCGTTTCCAATGGCCTACTTCACCACACTCAAAACACGGGTCATCATGAGCAACCTTTTGCTTCTTTTCTTTCGGTTTGGGCGGTTCCATTTTTGCTTTACCCTTACCCTTCCCTTTGACGTGCCCCTTCCCTTTGGCAACATTTGCCCTATGGTCGTGGAGGTGCCTTTTCCTATTACCACCTTCATTGATCGTAAGGACTGGTAGAACCTTTCCTACCCATGCCTGCCTCGGCCGTTTTGAGCATTGAATGAAGCTCACCAATGCTCTTGTCCCATCCATTCATGTTATAGTTCATCACGAAGCTATCAAACTTCTTGGATAAGGAGTTGAGGATCAAATCCGTTGCCAACTCATTGGACACACGAGTTAAGCCTTTCAAGGCAATCAATGTGGCTCTTCATCTTGAGAACGTAAGATGATACCGACCGGGTCTCGTCCATTCGACATGCATGGAGTGCTCGAACTGTTTCGAAGCGCTCCACCCTTGATTGTTGTTGGAACATTTCCTTCAACTGGGTGATCATGTCATAGGCATTGTGGTTCTCAAAGTCCTTTTGCAAATCAGGAATCATACTCGCTAGCATGAGACATGAGACTTGCACAGAGTCTTCGGTGTACTTGACCCATCGGCAAAGGCCTCAACGTCATTTTCATCGGGTTGATCGGGATGGGATCGTCTAACACATAGGACTTCTTTTCCTGTTTGAGAACAATTCTCAATTTCGGTACCAATCCATGAAGTTCCCATGGTTTAGACGTTCCTTTTCAAGGATGGTTCTTAGTGATAGGTTATGGACGGTCGGGATTGCATTGTTGTTGTTAGCCATCTACAATTTTACAAAATTCAATTTTAGTACATTTAATATCAATATATTTTGATTATTAATACCCTTTCGTCTCATAGACAATTAATAGTCAAAATTTAGAATCCAACGTTACATTTAAATATCGGTTAGGTGACCTTTATCCCTTATTTAAATTACAAGGTAGTCAACGTTTGACAATTGTAACCTATTACAATTTCTAGTGTATGGGATCGGTTAAACATCTTATGTTTGTTTGGCATGTTTATCCCATCAACACCCTTTGTACGTCATGCTTCGGTGATCCTAATGCATGATTTCTAAATTAAGTCGTCCTACTTAGACACATGTGTGGATTTGCTAATATTAGTGGTTAGGTGACCTTTATCCCATAAATGTGCCAACCCACCTCAAAACCATAAGTTCCCTTTAATGTGGTTAGGTGACCTTTATCCCACATTAAATTCTCAAATGATTCGAGTGTGTATAATAGGATGGTGTTTGACTTGTTAAAAGGGATTTATGTTTCACAAAATTCTAGTTTGGAAAACAATTTTCATACCTTGCATTTGTATGCATTCAAATGCATGGTAGTTTATTTGAAAACTTATTTCAAAATTCCTTTTAATAGTCCAATTAATTATGAAAACAATTTTCATTTGGTAAAAACATTTTATTACTTATTGATTTCTAAGGAACAATTTTATGTGAGTTGTTGATTTCGAGTTGTTAACTATCCAATTCCATAATAAGATAAGATGAACATAAATCAACCATACATGCATAATAAAACAACCACAAGTTCATAACCATAGCCAATGGATTTGGCAACACTTGTTGGACAAAACAAGTGTGCCAAGGGGTCAATTAGAAAGCATAAACATGACACAAGGCATTAGATGGTGTGCTCCCACTTGATCCCGCATCCTAATGCATCAAGTGTCCATTTTGTGTTGTCACCATATTGCTTTATTTGGGCTTTCTCTTGGGCACCAACTTCAGCTCCTAGCTTCTTGGGCCTTCATGCTTTGGGCTTTGGTTATTGGGTAAAAACAATTTGGGCTATGAGCCCATTTGGGCCTAAAATGGCCCAAACCAAAAACCAAAGTCTTCTTGAACTCCTTTTACAAAATATATCCTAATACATTTTTTACTAGTAAAAGAGATACAACTAATCTACTTTATTATTACAAACCATCATAAAAATAAATAGATTACAAACCCAAATAATAATCATACAAATCACAACACAAAACACATCCATATGCAAGGTATTGGCTAGGTATGAACATCTATATACACATCCAATATGCACATAACAATCGATTTTGGCAGCCCCTTTTCAACCAATATTCTTGGCCAACATAAACCAAGAACAAATGGTTTGGTTCAAACAAACAAACAACCATTTCCAAATTTTAAGATCCTAAACACATATAAAATAGCATCTTTAAAACCAGAAAAGGGGACCAATCCAGCCCACAAAACTCACGGCCAATGGTGTTATACACCACAAAACCGTGAACAAGCTGAAAATCACCCTAGTTTCAGCTCCAAAACCCTTTTTGAGAGAGAGTAGAGAGGAATTTTTGCTCTTGTGTGTGAAGAGAAAGTTTTAGAGATGAAAGAGTGTTAGATTTGTCAAATGCTTGCATGTTACAAGAAACAAAAGGGATTCCCAGGCCAAGGGGCGGCCGAAATTGGTCCTTTTGTTTCCCTCCCATTTGAATTATTTTATAAAAACACTCTTGTTTTATAAAATTAAAACCAATTTTAATTTTATAAAATATAACACACTTTTGTTTTATATTACTTAACCAATTTAAATAATAAAACAACTAACATCTCATGAACAAATTATCCATATAATATGTTCATTTACAAAAGCAATGATTAGAAAACCCGTTTCTAAATTGGTGCTAATATTTATTTGTGTGATCTTATCAGCGAATAAATATTTATCGGTGTTTGTTTGACTTGTTATTGGGTATGACCCGACTTGGATCATATCACACTAGCCACATGAATTTAATATGTATCTTGGGCAGATGTATTCCTTCAATCTCCCACTTGCACAAGATTCATAGAAAATTGATGTAAGTAGCAAATAACGCCTAGCAACGGTTTGCTACCCCTAATGTATATGATTAACTGCCATTCAATAACATCATCTCCTTCAAGTACCATACTTGAAATGTTTTAGGTGAATCAATCATCCATCCTTTTGTTACAGATGTCATGTTAAATCCCAGAGACACAGAATTGTCATTCTCCGATGATTTAACTTTAACAGGCCTTAGTCATCTAACTCTCAACGAATAAGAGGAACAAATTCCATCTTGACTACATATGTCTCTCACAATCGCCTTATATCATACCTGAACCTAGCCTTATGTACTGTTAATTTTACATAACAGCAAAGAACTAAGTCAAAATATAATACTTGGTGAATATCAAGACCCTATATGTATCTCAGGTCTAAGGATAAAATGATATTCGCCTTTACTCAATGTCTCTTATGACTAATCACTAAGATTCCATGCAGAGACAATTGAGAGCGGGTCAGTCCAATATCTATATCCCATAGATATCAATGAACTTTGTAGCAACAACTTGCTTTATATTCATACCTTATGAATATCAACCAATCCAAGTTCATTATAGTCTTACATTCATAGTTGTTCCCACAAGTATGATCGACCACGGACGTTTAGAATAACTTGCTTATTCACGGATTTAAACATGCTAAAAGAATGAACAAATGAAAATTATAAACATATAATTAAGTTAAATAACATAAGTTCCAATATCCAAATACAAAATTTGATCAAGTCCAATCACTAGAATATCGAAGTCCTAAGGCACAAGTATGACTTTCATGTTTTGACCTATCTAGGAGCTTCGTGAGTGGATCCGCAATGTTTTGATCGGTGTGAACTTTGCGAATACATATCTTTCCCTTTTCAACTTCATCCCTTATGTAGTTGAATCTCCGTTCAATGTGCCGAGTCTTTTGATGAGCACGAGGTTCTTTGATTTGAGCAATCGCACCCTCGTTGTCACAAAAGATCTCTAGGGGGTCTTGAATGGTAGCAACAACCCCTAGATCAGCAATGAATTTCCTAAGCCACGCAGCTTCTTGAGCTGCCAATGAAGCGGCGATGTATTCTGATTCTGTTGTAGTAGTGCCACCACATCTTGCTTTGAGCTCTTCCAAGAGACTGCTCCTCCATTCATAATGAAGACATATCCCGACTGTGATCGAGAATCATCTCGATCAGTTTGGAAACTCGCATCCGTGTAACCCTTTACAACGAGCTCCTCCTCACCAGATCCATATATTAAGAACATATCCTTAGTATTCCTAAGATATTTCAAAATACTCTTAACAGCCATCCAATGACTGTTACCAGGGTTCTGCTGATATCTACTTGTCATGCTCAGAGCACATGACACGTCCGGCCTAGTACATATCATTGCATACATGATGGATCCTATAGCAGATGCATATGGGACTCCATTCATTCTTTCTTGTTCATCCTTTGAACTAGGACATTGAGATGAGCTCAATATAGTCCCTTTTTGAATAGGTACCAAACCTTTCTTAGAATTCTCCATCTTGAACCTTTTCAAGATCTTTTCAATGTATGCACTTTGGTTTAAACCTATCAACCGCCTTGATCTATCTCTATAGATTTTTATTCCCAAAATAGGTGGCTTCACCAAGATCTTTAATGGAAAAGCAGCTTCCAAGCCAGGTTTTTACACCTTCCAAGGTTGGAATGTCATTTCCAAATAGCAGAATGTCATCGACATATAATACCAGGAAAGTAATAATGCTCCCACTAGCTTTCTTATACACACAAGCTTCATCAGCGTTTTTGATGAAGCCAAATTTCTTTACTTCATCATCAAAACGGTGATTCCAACTTCTTGACGCTTGTTTCAATCCATAGATTGATTTCTTTAACTTGCATACCTTGTTAGGATGTTTTGGATCGACAAAACCTTCAGGTTGTTTCATATGGACATCTTCCTCAAGATATCCATTAAGGAAAGCGGTTTTGACATCCATTTGCCAAATCTCATAGTCATAATATGCTGCTATGGCAAACAATATCCTAATAGACTTTAGCATTGCCACAGGCGAGAAAGTTTCATCATAATCAACCCCTTGAGTTTGAGTAAAACCTTTCGCTACAAGTCTAGCTTTATAAGTATCCAAGTTTCCATGCATATCGGTTTTCTTCTTGAAAACCCACTTACTCCCAACTATCTTGGACTTAAGAGGTGGTGTAACCAATTCCCAAACTTGGTTATCATACATGGATTGCATCTCAACGTTCATGGCTTCTTGCCATTTGTCAAAATCAGGTTTTGACATTGCATCATGGTATGTGGTTGGTTCATCCGAATCTACCACATAGCATCCATCCATGAAAAATCCATATCTCTCAGGAGGAATACTAGTTCTACCAGATCTGCGAACGTTTTGTGTATTTTGATCATCCATATGATCATTCTCAACATCCTCATGTTGATTGCTAGTTTCAACCAATTGTGTATCGTCTTGTGAATCTTGAATCTCTTCAAGTTCCACTGTTCTTCCACTAGTTTCTTCCGAAAGAAACTTAGTTTCTAAGAACTCTGCCTTTCGAGCAATAATACTTTCTGCTCTGATGGATCATAGAAATAGTATCCAATACAATTTCTAGGGTATCCAATGAAGATACACTTTGTGGATCGGGCTTCTAGTTTGTTTTGAGCGTATTGCTTAGGATAAGCCTCACACCCCCAAACTTTTAAATATGATAATGATGGAACCCTTCCATGCCATACTTCAAAAGGTGTCCTTTCCACTTTCTTGGTTGGGGCCATATTTAAAATACGGGCCGCGGAGAGCAATGCGAAACCCCAAAATGATAGAGGTAGTGAACTTCTAGCCATCATAGATCGAACCATATCCAATAGAGTTCGATTCCTCCTTTCAGACACACCATTATGTTGTGGTGTTCCAGGTGGAGTAAGTTGTGAGACAATCCCACAACTTCTAAGATACTCTTGAAATTCACTATTCAGGTATTCACCTCCTCTATCTGTACGAAGAATCTTGACCCTTTTGTTGAGTTGATTTTCAACTTCATTCTTGAAGATTTTGAACATTTCAAAAGATTCATGTTTGTGTCTTAACAAGTACACATACCCATAACGACTATAGTCATCGGTAAAAGTAATGAAGTATTTTTCACCATTCCTAGTTGTTGGTTTAAAAGGTCCACATACATCCGAATGTATAATCCCTAATAAATCCTTTGCCCTTTCATTAGTCCCACTAAAAGGGACCTTTGTCATTTTACCTTGCAAACAAGACTCATATATCAAATGAAACATTTTCATTAGTTTTTAAAAGACCATCCTTTTGGAGTTTTTGCATACGATTCTTGTTTATATGACCAAGGCGACAATGCCAAAGATAGGAATCATTTAAATCTAATTTGAGCCTTTTGGTGGTTGCTTGGTACATTGAGCTATCATATGTTGTGTTATTATGAACCAATTCATAAATACCATTACAAGGTATAGCCTTAAAACAAACACATGATTTAAAGAAACATGAATATCATTGTCAACGAACTTGAAATCATAATCATATTGTCTTAAACAGGAAACGGAAATAATGTTCCTAGTTAAACTAGGAGCATACAAAACATTTTTTAAAATAACTTCCAAACCACTTGGAAGCTTCAAAATGTAGTCTCCTTGGGCTTCCACATGAACCTTTGCACCATTGCCCATGAAGAGACTTATTTCCCCTTTTGCATAATGTTCACTTCTTTTGAACCCCTGCAACAAATTGCAAATATGAGTTCCACATCCAGTATCTAATACCCATGTGTTAGAAGAAATAACATTTAGCTCAACATGTATCATAAATGTTGTACCTGAAGTTTGCCCCGCGTCCCTCTTCGATCTCAACGCTTTGAGATAGACCGGACAATTGCGTTTCCAATGGCCTACTTCACCACACTCAAAACACGGGTCATCATGAGCAACCTTTTGCTTCTTTTGCTTCTTTTCTTTCGTTTGGGCGGTTCCATTTTTGCTTTACCCTTACCCTTCCCTTTGACGTGCCCCTTCCCTTTGGCAACATTTGCCCTAGGGTCGTGGAGGTGCCTTTTCCTATTACCACCTTCATTGATCGTAAGGACTGGTAGAACCTTCTACCCACCAGCTGCCTCGGCTGTTTTGAGCATTGAATGAAGCTCTCACCAATGCTCTTGTCCCATCCATCCATTCATGTTATAGTTCATAACGAAGCTATCAAACTTCTTGGATAAGGAGTTGAGGATCAAATCCGTTGCCAACTCATTGGACACACGACAGTTAAGCCTTTCAAGGCGATCAATGTGGCTCTTCATCTTGAGAACGTAAGATGATACCGACTGGGTCTCGTCCATTCGACATGCATGGAGTGCTCGAACTGTTTCGAAGCGCTCCACCCTTGATTGTTGTTGGAACATTTCCTTCAACTGGGTGATCATGTCATAGGCATTGTGGTTCTCAAAGTCCTTTTGCAAATCAGGAATCATACTCGCTAGCATGAGACATGAGACTTGCACAGAGTCTTCGGTGTACTTGACCCAATCGGCAAAGGCCTCAACGTCATTTTCATCGGGTTGATCGGGAATGGGATCGTCTAACACATAGGACTTCTTTTCCTGTTTGAGAACAATTCTCAAATTTCGGTACCAATCCATGAAGTTCCCATGGTTTAGACGTTCCTTTTCAAGGATGGTTCTTAGTGATAGGTTATGGACGGTCGGGATTGCATTGTTGTTGTTAGCCATCTACAATTTTACAAAATTCAATTTTAGTACTTTTAATATCAATATATTTTGATTATTAATACCCTTTCGTCTCATAGACAATTAATAGTCAAAATTTAGAATCCAACGTTACATTTAAATATCGGTTAGGTGACCTTTATCCCTTTATTTAAATTAACAAGGTAGTCAACGTTTGACAATTGTAACCTATTACAATTTCTAGTGTATGGGATCGGTTAAACATCTTATGTTTGTTTGGCATGTTTATCCCATCAACACCCTTTGTACGTCATGCTTCGGTGATCCTAATGCATGATTTCCAAATTAAGTCGTCCTACTTAGACACACGTGTGGATTTGCTAATATTAGTGGTTAGGTGACCTTTATCCCATAAATGTGGCAAACCCACCTCAAAACCATAAGTTCCCTTTAATGTGGTTAGGTGACCTTTATCCCACATTAAATTCTCAAATGATTCGAGTGTTGTATAATAGGATGGTGTTTGACTTGATTAAAAGGGATTTATGTTTCACAAAATTCTAGTTTGGAAAACAATTTTCATACCTTGCATTTGTATGCATTCAAATGCATGGTAGTTTATTGAAAACTTATTTCAAAATTCCTTTTAATAGCCCAATTAATTATGAAAACAATTTTCATTTGGTAAAACCCATTTATTACTTATTGATTTCTAAGGAACCATTTTATGCGAGTTGTTGATTTCGAGTTGTTAACTATCCAATTCCATAATAAGATAAGATGAACGTAAATCAACCATACATGCATAATAAAACAACCACAAGTTCATAACCATAGCCAATGGATTTGGCAAACTTGTTGGCCAAAACAAGTGTGCCAAGGGGTCAATATAAAGCATAACATGACACAAGGCATTGAGATGGTGTGCTCCCACTTGATCCCGCATCCTAATGCATCAAGTGTCCATTTTGTGTTGTCACCATTTTGCTTTATTTGGGCTTTCTCTTGGGCTCCAACTTCAGCTCCTAGCTTCCTTGGGCCTTCATGCTTTGGGCTTTGGTTATTGGGCTTAAAACCAATCTTGGGCTATGAGGCCCATTTGGGCCTAAAATGGCCCAAACCAAAAACCAAAGTCTTCTTGAACTCCTTTTACAAAATATATCCTAATACATTTTTTACTAGTAAAAGAGATACAACTAATCTACTTTATTATTACAAACATCATAAAAATAAATAGATTACAAACCCAAATAAATAATCATACAAATCACAACACAAACACATCCATATGCAAGGTATTGGCTAGGTTATGAACATCTATACACATCCAAATATGCACATAACAATCGATTTTGGCAGCCCCTTTTCAACCAATATTCTTGGCCAACATAAACCAAGAACAAATGGGTTTGGTTCAAACAAACAACAACCATTTCCAATTTTAAAGATCCTAAAAAGCATATAAAATAGCATCTTTAAAACCTGAAAAGGGGACCAATCCAGCCCACAAAACTCACGGCCATATGGTGTTATACACCACAAAACCGTGAACAAGAGTGCCAAATATATGTATGCATTCGTATAAGTGGCTCTTGATGCCATTGATGGGATTTAACAAGATTATCAAAGTCCATATAAGCCAATATATATGAAAAACGCAGCGGATAAAGAGTTTAAAATCTTGTTAATATGTAGATTATCAACCCATTTGTTAAGCTAAACCCAAACCATGGATCCATATACGAAATGCATACAATAAAGATAAACATAGGATGTTTAGAAGACAACCTTTCAAGCTTCAAGAAACGAGTTTGGGGAGATGTTAGAGATGATCTTTGTGGCTGAATCTTCAAGCAAGAAGACCTCAAGAGATGATACCCACAAGCTCCTTCAAACACCCACTTGCTAGGTTGTGAAACACCAACTTGAAAGCCCTCTCTACAACCGTTTTTCCCAGCCAAGAACACTTGATTCCAAGCTGAAAATCACCTTGTTTCAGCTCCAAAACCCGTTTTGAGAGAGAGAGTAGAGAGGATTTTTTGCTCTTGTGTGTGAGAGAGAAAGTGTTAGAGATGAAAGAGTGTTAGAGTGTCAAATGGCTTGCATGTTACAAGAAACAAAAGGGATTCCCAAGGCCAAGGGGCGGCCGAAATTGGGATCCTTTTGTTTCCCTCCCATTTGAATTAATTTGTAAAAACACTCTTGTTTTTAAAATTAAAACCAATTTTAATTTTATAAAATATAACACACTTTTGTTTTATATTACTTAACCATTTAAATAATAAAACAACTAACATCTCATGAACAAATTATCCATATAATATTGTTCATTTACAAAAGCAATGATTTAGAAAACCCGGTTTCTAAATTGGTGCTAATATTTATTTGTGTGATCTTATCAGCGAATAAATATTTATCGGTGTTTGTTTGACTTGTTATTGGGTATGACCCGACTTGGATCATATCACACTAGCCACATGAATTTAATATGTATCTTGGGCAGATGTATTCCTTCATGAGGTTCCTTAAAGCCAAGAGAACAAGAAGGATCTTCTGAGAAGCAGTTTGAAAACTTCACCTCCAAACAGGTGAGACCATGACTCAGCAGTACTTGAGGTATGTTGAGATTATGGATACCGTTTGGATGGAGGAGTTTCTCTTGAAAACAAGACATTGTAAGGAAGTTAATGAACATTTTAAAATCTAATATTAGAAAGTCTGAAAATGATTATCTAAAAATAGAGGACTTAGAGAAAACCATTTCAGTTCTAAAACATGAACACACAGATTTCAGTACTCAAATTAAAGATCTCATAACCAAGTTAAATGAGTACCAGGCTGAGCTTGTGATCAGCAAAGCCAAGGCAGAAAAGAGTGTTCTTGAAGAAGAGACCTTCAAGAACATGATATCCTTTTCCCTGCACAAGAAGGTGTGCTATCATAACAGGCAGGGAGTGGGATCAAATGAGATAGCTCCTCCACGCACAATCTTGTCAGTAAGATCTCCTAGGTGTGGAACTGTGAAGATGAGCGTCCTCTCATAGATCCTATGAGTTAAGGGGATGAAGAAGAGATAGTGAAGAATCCTCTACAAAGAGTGAAGAGGAGGATTCCAAGAAGGGTCACTATCCTTCTGAGGAGAAAGTGAAGACTGTGATGACCAAGTCCATGAGAAAAAACTTCATCAGAAAGAGCAAAAGAAAGGCAAGGAAGGCTCAAGAGATCAAGGCTACTTTTGACTATAAGCAGAAACAAGTTTTTATTTTTTAGGGTTTAAAGTGGTAGGGACTGAAGACATCAACCAAAACTCCTCTGCTAAGAGTTCTGGTTCCTGTCCAACTCATCTCAGTAGCAAGAAGAAGACTGATCTGCTGTGTACCACTGCTGCACAACCTGGACCATCAACTCCAAGCACAATCCTCAACCCAGAGGACTGTCTCAGCATCTGCAAAGATGAAGGTGAAGAAGGGAAGTGACCAATGACAGTCTTACCCTCAAGAAAAGGCTCTTGTGAAGAAGAAGATGAATTGTGTTATGTGTGACAGCACCACTCACATTGCCAAGGATTGTCCCTTCAATCCTAAAGGTACTGTCCATACGGACAAAACAAGGCTTCAAAGAGTTCTAATAAGATTCAAGCTTCAGAAGGAAAACTTGTTTCCTTCGGAAGTTCCAAATCTAACAAGAAGGGAAGTGAAAATTCTCTTCGGAAGAATTTTGGCCTCAAAAGAAAGGAGTTCTTCCGAAGCACTGAAGTCTGCTGCAGTGTTTGTAGAATCTTCCAAAGGTTCAGTCATCAAAACTTCTCATGTTCCAAAAGCTTCTAAAGTTTTGAAGGTCAAGTCCAATATTCCAAAGGTGGTGTGGACGTCTAAGAAAGACCAAGTGACTGAGATTTGTCCATCAACAACAACTCAAGATCCTCTTAGTACAAGCATAGGATCTATTACTGTTGAATTACCTTCTGCAAATGAGCCCAAGAAAAGCAAGGCTTGGGTTTCTAGATGTAACTAATCATTTTCTTTGTGCAGGGATAGCTGAAGACAAATAGAAATGTCTGGATCATAGACAGTGGCTGCTCTAGGCACATGACAGGCAATAGGTCACTACTCTAGAACTTTGAAAGGATTGATGGAGGACCAGTTGCTTTTGCAGGAGATGAAGGCGGTTACATTTCTGGAATGGGCAAGGTTACAAATGGTAAGCTTATCATAGAAAAGGTAAACTTTGTAAAGGAGCTTGGATACAATCTTCTGAGTGTATCTCAATTTTGTGATGAGAGTCATAACATGCTCTTTACTGAGCATGAGTGCATTGTTCTTAAGCCTGGTGTGGTCATTCCTCATGAGCATATCCTGCTTAGAGCCCCCAGGAAAGGAAACATGTACAAGATGGATTTGAAAGAAATCTCTCCCTCTGGAGAAGTTTCATGCTTTCTGTCTAAAGCCAACTGTGATGAGTCTTTCCTATAGCATAAAAGAATATGCCATGTAAACTTTAAGAACATGAATAAACTGATTAAGCATGATTTGGTAACTGGAATGCCAAAGAAAGAGTTACGAGTGATGACCACTATGTGCATGCCTCAAAGGGAAGCAACATAAGGTATCTCACAAGCCTAAGGAAAAGAACTCCATCACTACACCCCTACACTTATTACATATGGATCTCTTTGGCCCCACCAGTGTAATGAGTATAGGAAGGACCTTATACTGTCTAGTGATCACAAATGACTTTACAGATTCACTTAGCTTTTCTTCCTTAGAACTAAGGATGAGACTCCTAAGATTCTAAAGAATTTCATCTTAAAGATTGAGAATCAATCTGATCACAAGGTCAAGATCATAAGATGTGATCAGGAACCAAATTTAAGAACCATATCCTTGATACATTCTGTGATGAAAAGGGTATTACAAGACAATTTAGTGCTCCTAGGACTCCTCAGCAAAATGGTGTTGCTTAGAGGAGAAATAGGACACTCATTGAAGCTACAAGAACCATGTTGTCTGACTCTAAACTGCCCATCACCTTCTGGGCAGAGGCAGTCAACACTGCCTGCTATGTGCAGAACATAGTTTTAGTAGTTAAGACTCATGGCAAAACTCCTTATGAACTTTGGCACAAGAGGAGACCTTTCATTGGTTTTCTCAGATCATTTGGATATCTGTGCACCATCTTGAATACCAAAGATCAAATTGCCAAGTTTGCTGAGAAATCAGATGATAGACACTTTATTGGATACTCTTCCCAAGCTAAGGCTATAGAGTGTACAATCTCAGAACTAAAATTGTTGAGGAGTCAACCAATGTGACTTTCAGTGAAGACACACCTTGTGTTGCTGGTTCTGGTCCGAATTGGTTGTTTGATCTTGATTTGGTTACCAACTGTTTTAACAAATTTTGTGAGAATGTATCAGGATCTGCAAAAAATTTAAATACATATGATCCTAATCCAAGATTTGAGTTAGGAAGATCTTCAAGACATATATCTTCAGCTCCAGTTGGAACCACTTCTGCAAATGAGGTTTTTGTTAGCCTAACAATGACAAATTCAGCTAATACATCTGGTATGCCTTCAAATTCCAGCTCAGAGGCTCTACAACCAGATAAGAACACTTCAACTGTGGAAGACAACAATGGTGATGGTGATAGTGACCAAGAATTTCTTGATGCCACTAACCACACCATAGATGAGAACATCAATGATGTCACACACTGCTTGGATCAAGTTTCACTTGAAAAGTGTGCTGATGTGGTGGGAGAAACATCTATGCCAGATCTAAATTTTCCAAATTTAGATCTTTCTCAACAACTTGTTGTGATCCCTCAGCTTAGGATCCACAAGTCTCACCCTACCGCAAACATCATTAGAGATGTTGTCTTAGGGGTTTGTCTTCACTCTTGTTTTCTATCCCAGATAAAGCCAAAGAAAGTTGATAAAGCTCTAAAGGATGGAAGTTGGGTTGAAGCTATGCAACAAGAGCTGCTTCAATTCAAAAGGCAGAAAGTTTGGAACCTTTGTCCTCTTCCTTCTGGGAAGACTACCATTGAACTAAATGGGTGTTTAGAAACAAGAAAGATGATAGAGGCATCGTCATCAAGAAAAAGCTAGACCGGTTGTTCAAGGATACACACAAGAAGAAGGGAATGACTACACTGATGTCTTTGCTCTAATGGCAAGATTAGAAGCTGTTAGGATATTCCTGGCATTTGCTGCATCCAAGAACTTCAAGGTCTTTCAACTTGATGTGAAGTGTGCCTTTTTGTATGGAGTGATAGATGAAGAGGTTTATGTCAAACAGCCACCTAGTTTTGTAGACCCTGATCATCCTGATTATGTTTGCAAGCTTGACAAAGCTCTCTATGGGCTGCATCAGGCACCCAAAAGTGGTATGAGACACTGTGTGAGTATCTCTGTAAACATGGATACAGGAGGGGTACTATAGATGGAACTCTCTTCATCAAAGGACAAGGAAAAGACATATTGCTAGTTCAAGTATATGTGGATGACATCATCTTTGGTTCAACTAATCCAAAGCTCTGCAACGACTTTGAGAAGCTGATGAAAGACAGATTTAAAATGAGTGCCATGGGGGAACTCAATTTCTTTCTCGGAATTCAAGTGAAGCAAGTTAAAGATGGCATCTTCATAAGTCAGTCAAAGTATGTTCAGGACATACTCAAGAGGTTTAATATGACTGACTGTAAGATTGCTAAGACACCCATAGCCAGAAACCACTCTCTTGGTCCTGATCTTTAGGGGGAGTGTGTAGATGAGCATTATATAGGGCTATGATTGGGTCACTTTTGTATCTTACTGCTAGCAGGCCTGATATCATGTTTGCTACATGTATTTGTGCAAGACATCAAGCCAACCCTAAGATGTCTCACCTTATCATTGTCAAGAGGATTCTAAGATACCTCAAAGGTGCATCACACTTGGACTATGGTATCCCAAGATTCTGACTTCAATGTGTATGCCTATACAGATAGTGATTATGGTGGTTGCAACATGACTTCAAAGTTTACATCTGGGGGATGTCAATTTCTTGGTGGAAGGGTTGTCTCATGGCAGTGCAAGAAACAATCCTGTGTCTCTGCATCAACTGCTAAAGCTGAATACATTGCTGCTGCAAGCTGTTGTGCTAGGTACTTTGGATTTGGAATCAAATGCTAGACTATGGGTTAAACTTCAAGGAGACTCCCATTGACAAAGGTTTGCTGTTTTCTAACTCTGTCAAACTACCTCTCCTCCCTAACCATTGATCCTCCACTCTATGAGGATCAGTTTCTTGAATATTGGAAGACCTGCCAAGAGGTAATTATGGATGGGGAGAAGGCACTGTCTGCCACAGTGCAAGGGAGAACAATCTTCATCACTCGGGCTATCATCAACCGACATCTTCAGCTGGATGATAAAGAAGGTGAGGTGTTTTTCCCAAAGGAAGTTATCAATCATTCCTTTGAGCAGATAGGGTATGAGGGAGATTTCTCTGTAAAGACCTTCAGGAAAGGGAAGGTCTCATCCTAATGGAGGTTCCTGTTCCATGTGGTCATCCACAGCTTATCAAACAAGCATGGTGGATGGGACCAGATTCCTGAAGATCTCTCCTTAATAGTCCATGGAATGGTTCAAGGGGTAAAATTCAGGTACTCTCATTTTATTTATACAAATTTACTTGCAAATTTAGACTCCTTAGAATATTACATGTTTCTTAGATATGTCCAGTACATTCTTAACTGTGAACTGGGCTCACAGTTAAGGGAAACGCGTAACATTCTTAAATTGGGACAGATGAAGCCCGCATATTAAAAATACTAAGAAAGTCCACTGTTGGATTCTCTGGGGTAGAAACAACCCTAGTCCCAAAAATGTTAGAGTTCATTGCTCAAGGTGACAACCTAGCAGCACAAGCTAGTGTTGAACCCACACCAGTTACTTCCCAACCACCACACAGCCTCAAATCTCCATGACCTACCAAAGAAAATCCAAACGAACCCCTGCTTAGACTATTTAGTCTGTGGAGGCCCCTATATACTCACCCATACAGGAAGAAGTGGACACTGGAGCTCCTACTTCTCCTGAGGAGCAAACCAATCCCATCTCTTCAAGTATCAGTGCTGAGGTTCCTCATGCTCAGCCTGATGAGCTCGTTAGGCCTACTGCCTTAAGCCATCACTCCGAGTCTCCACATTCAAGTGATCAACCTTCAGGGGAAAGTTACCATCCCCAGCTTATAGATCTAAACCAACCATTTCCCAATCTTGAGTTCTATACTAATGAAGATATAGGTTTCTGTGGGTATAAAGAATCTCTGATCGTTCCCTCTACTCAAAGAGAGATGAGTACTCCTGAGTCTCCTACATCTATCCCACATCAGTCACCTACAACTAAGGTGGACACTCCAGAACCTATTCAGAATGTCCATATGGAAGAGGCTCTCACTTCTGAAAGTGATTACATCATTAAGACCTCAACCATGGCAACTCAGCCCATTGACATCTCAACTGAGACTGCCAGTGAGCAGAGGAAATCTAGTAGCCAAGAACTTAGAACTGGTCATGATAGAAAGGACTCTGGTCCAATCTTCTCCACCCCCAGTGATTCTTCTGATGAAGATGAGGGGGATCTGAGATTAGAAGTCCAAAAACTGTCTAAAACATGCACTTACCTAATCTCAAAGGTCAGTCACCTTGAATCTCAAGCGACTACCTTACAAAACAGGATCAATGATCAGCAACTTGAGATTTCATATCCTAAGGAAAAACTGTAGGGTTTGTTCGAAGATAAAACCGAGTTTAACCTCGTAAACTTTGAGAAAACGCAGTGGATATATATATATTTTTTAAAATATGATTATAAAGCTGAAATTTCATGTTTTATGGTGACATATATATGAATGAAACAAACCCAAAACAAAAAGATCATATATGTGAATAAGCAAGCTATGAACAATATGTAAATGTATATAAAATCACAGCCACATGGAGCTGTGATTAACTACCTTTCTCCAGCTAAATGTCGACCAAGGAAGAGTGGTAAGATGCTTAAGATTCAGCCAAGGCTCCAAGGAAGGACCCCTCAAGCTCGTATACCCCAAGCTAATATGCAAACACTCTTCTTGTTAGGGAGATGAACACCAAAGCAAACTAAAAGAAAACCCCAAAATCTGCTGCTTAGGCCGAGGATGTTTGAGAGAGAGAGAGGAATGTTTTGGTTCAATATTGCATGTAATAAGAGAGGTCAAGATTTTGGAGTGTGTGACATGCTTTATTGTGTGTTTTCTCAAGAGACAGAAGGGCCAATACCCTTCAGGTGGGAGGCCGAAAATCTTTTAAAAGAAAAGGTTTTTCCCTCTTAAACACACACACATAATATAAAAATATTCACTTATAAGTTATAAACACTTTTATTATTTGATGTTATCTAACCTATTTAAATAATATTACAAATAATAATCATGAACCAAATATCCTAATAAGTTGTTCCATCTCATATGCAACTTATTTAGAAAACCTATTTTCTAAATTGGTGTGGTTATTTAATTTCATGATCATATCATCAATTAAATAATTGTTTGTGTTTGCAAAGCTTGTTATTGGGTATAACCCGACTTGGATCATCACATACTAACCACATCAATGTTCTATGTGTCTTGGTCATATAGAATCTAACAATCTCCCACTTGCACAAGATTCATAGAAACTTGACGCAAGCAATAAATACCGCCTAACAACAGTTTACTACCCTTAATACGCATGACTTATAGCCATTCAATAACATCATCCCATTCAAGTATCCTACTTGAAATGATTTAGGTGAATTAATCATCTATCCTTTTGTTACATATGTCATGTTAGATCCAAGGACACAGAGTGATCATTCCTTGTTGATTAACTTATCCAGGCCTTAGACATCTAACTCTCGACGAATAAGAGGAACGAATCCCATCTTGACTACATACGTTTCTCACAATCACCTTGTGTCACATCTGAACATAGTCTCATGTACTGTCCATTAATTCAGAACAACGGATAACCAGATCAAGGTATGACACTTGGTGAATATCAAAACCCAATATGTATCTCAGGTCTGAGGATACCAAATGACATTCTTCTTTACTCAAATTTACTTATGATCAATCAATAAGATTCCATGTAGTAAAGTTTGAGTTGCGGGTTAGTCCAATATTTGTATCCCACAAATATCTATGAACCTTGGTAGCAACCCATTGCTCTATATTCATCCTTATGAATATCAACCAATCCAAGTTCATAATAATCTTACCCTCACACTTGTTCCTACAAGTCTGAACGACTACGGACATTTAGAGTAATCAATTTACTCATGGATTAAACATGCTAAATTGGAATATTAATTGAAACATTATAACCAAATAATTTTATTCAAATAATAAAGAGTTCCATATATCCAAATACAATGTTCTGATCCGTGTGAACTTTGCGAATACATATCTTTCCCTTTTCAACTTCATCTCGTATGTAGTTGAATCTCCGCTCAATGTGCCTGGTCTTTTGATGAGCACGAGGTTCCTTGATTTGAGCAATCGCACCCTCCTTATCACAAAAGATCTCTAGGGGGTCCTGAATGGAAGGGACAACCCCCAGATCGGCAATGAATTTCTTCAACCATGCAGCTTCTTGAGCTGCCAATGAGGCGGCGACATATTGAGATTCTGTAGTTGATAGAGCCACCACATCCTGTTTGGAGCTTTTCCAAGAGACCGCTCCTCCATTCAAAATAAAATATATCCTGATTGTGACCGTGAATCATCACGATCGGTTTGGAAACTCACATCCGTGTAACCTTTTACAACGAGTTCCTCATCACCAGATCCATAGATTAGGAACATATCTTTTGTCCTCCTTAGGTACTTAAGTATATTCTTAACAGCCATCCAATGACTGTTTCTAGGATTTTGCTACTATCGGCTTGTCATGCTTAAGGCGCATGACACGTCCGGTCTAGTGCATATCATTGCATACATGATGGATCCAATAGCAGATGCGTATAGGATTGCCTTGATTTTGTTTTGCTCATCCTTTGCACTAGGACATTGAGTCGTACTCAATATGGTTCTTCTTTGAATAGGTACCATACCTTTCTTAGAGTTCTCCATCTTGAACCTTTTCAAGATTTTATCAATGTATGCACTTTGATTTAAACCAATCAACCGCCTTGATCTATCCTTATAGATCTTTATTCCCAGAATATTGGCGGCCACACCAAGATCCTTGATGGAAACTCAACTTCCAAGCCAGGTTTTAACACCTTCCAAGGTTGGAATGTTATTTCCAAATAGTAGTATGTCATCAACATATAATGCTAGGAATGTGATCATGCTCCCACTAGCTTTCTTATATACATAACCTTTGTCAGCGTTCTTGATGAACCCGAATTTAATTATTTATTTATCAAAACGGTGATTCCAACTTCTCGATGCTTGTTTCAATCCATAGATGGATTTCTTTAACTTGCATACTTTATTAGGATGTTTTGGATTGACAAAACCTTCAGGCTGAACCATATAGACATCTTCCTCAAGATATCGATTTAGGAAAGCGGTTTTAACATCCATTTGCCAAATCTCATAATCATAATGAGCAGCTATGGCAAATAATATCCTTATAGACTTTAGCATCGCAACAGGTGAGAAAGTTTCATCATAATCAACCCCTTGAGTTTGAGTGAAACCCTTTGCTACAATTCTAGCCTTATAAATATCCAAGTTTCCATGCATATCGGTTTTCTTCTTGAAAACCCTCTTGCTTCTAACTACTTTGGTGTTAAGAGGTTGTACAACCAAGTCCCATACTTGATTGTCATGCATGGATTGCATCTGAACGATCATGGCCTGGAGCCATTTGTCACAATCCGAATTGGACACTGCATCACGATAGGTGGTTGGTTCATCGGAATCTACCACATAGTATCCATCTACGAAAAATCCATATCTTTCAGGTGGATTACGAATTCTACCAGATTTGCGAACGTTTTGTGTATATTGATCAACTACTTGATCATCCTCAACATCCTCATGTTGAGTGCTAGTTTCAACCAAACGTGCATCGGGTTGTGGTTCTTGCTCTTCCTCAAGATCCACTGTTCTAGTGCTAGTTTCTTCCATAAGGAACTTTGCTTCTAAGAACTCACCCTTTCTGGCAACAAACACCTTTTGTTCCAATGGATCATAGAAATAATATCCCATAGAGTCTCTAGGATATCCAATAAAGATGCACTTGGTGGATCGGACTTCCAATTTGTTTGGGGTGGGAGTCTTAACATAAGCCTCACAACCCTAGACCCTTAATATGATAGGGATGGAGCTCTTCCATGCCATATTTCAAAGGGTGTCCTTTCCACCTTTTTGGTTGGGGCCATATTTAGAATACGGGCCGCGAAGAGCAAAGCGAAACCCCAAAATGATAGAGGTAATGTGCTTCTAGCCATCATAGATCGGACCATATCCAATAGGGTTCGATTCCTCCTCTCAGATACACCATTATGTTGTGGTGTTCGAGGTGGAGTGAGTTATGAGACAATCCCATAACTCCTAAGATGATCTTGAAAGGCATCACTTAGGTATTCACCTCCTCTATGGGTGCGGAGAACTTTAATTGACTTGTTGAGTTGATTTTGTACCTCATTTTGAAAGATCTTGAGCATTTCAAAACCTTCATCTTTGTGTCTTAACAGGTACACATACCCATAGCGACTATAATCGTCGGTAAAGGTAATGAAGTATGTTTCACCATTCTTAGTCATTGGCTTAAAAGGACCACATACATCCGAATGTATGATTCCTACAAATCATTTGCCCTTTCGTTAGTTCCACTAAAGGGTGCCTTAGTCATTTTACCTTGTAAACAAGACTCACGTACATCAAATGAATCACATTCACTTGTTTTTCAAAGACCATTCTTTTGTAATGTTAGAATTCTTTGCTTGTTTATATGACCAAGATGACAATGCCAAAGATAGGTATCACTCAAATCCAACTTGAGTTTCTTGGTGCTAGTTTGGTACAATGACCTATTTAAAGTATTTTCATGAACCAATTCATAAATACCATGTTGGACCAAAAGAACCAATGAGCCCAGATCAGAAAACCTCTAAGTCCCACATGGTATCACAACAACTGCTGAAAGCCTCATCAGCAGTTTGCCAAGTACTAAAGACTTCAACAGCTGAAGATCAAGTGCTGAAGACTTCAACAGCTGAAGAACTAAAGTGCTGAAGTACAACAGCCGAAGAACACAAGTACTAAAGCTGAACAGCTGAAGAACACAAGTGCTGAAGCTGAAAGACCAAAGTACTGAAGTACAACAGCTGAATAGTTTACAAGTGCTGAAGATCAACAACTGATGTACAAAGTCTGAAGACAAAGACTGAAGACATCAGCTGATGATATCTACTGAAGTCATCAGCTGATGAAACATCTGAAGGTCAAAGTCTGAAGATCAAGTACTGAAGCGTCAGTAGTTTGTCACAACTGCTGAAGAGTACTTCTTCAGTAGTTGTGATATCAGTAGTTTTATATTTCTAGTTTCAGTAGTTTTGTAAAACGACTGAAGAGCTTGTTCTTCAGTCGTTGTAGTTTCAGTAGTTTCTAATCAGTAGTTTTATATTCTGTACTTAACACTGATATGTTCTCTTTTAGTAGTTGGAACATTTCAGTAGTTTGTTAAGATTCAGTTATTTTTGTAATAGATCTGCCAGTTGTCACTTTCCGTGATAACAGCAGTGGTTGTTGCACTCTATATAAGGAGTAACAACCTATTGTAATAAAATGAATGATTTGACTAGAATTATTCCATATCTAAAACATTCCATGAATGAATAATATATTCTCTCCTATAATCATGTGTGCTTTTAATGCATACAAGTATAGATCTCTTGCTACAATTTGTCTAATTCCTGTTCTTATTCCACTGCGTGAACTCTAATACATCAAACTTGTGATCGCTGATCCTGTCATACATTAATGGGATAGCTTTAAAATAGACCATATCAATTAAGGAAACATGAATATCCTTTTCAACAATGATAATACATATCCAAATTGTTTTAATAGGGCTACAGAAATAATATTCCTAGTCAAACTAGGAGCATATAAAACATTGTTCAAAATTACTTCCAACCATTTGGAAGTTTCAAGATGTAGTCACCACGGGCTTCAACTTGAACTTTAGCCCCATTGCCCATGTAGAGGCTAACATCCCCTTTCTTGAAGTCAATACTTCTTTGAACCCCTGCAACAAATTGCAAATGTGAGTTCCACATCCAGTATCTAATACCCATGTGTTAGAGGATATCATGTTTAAATCAATATGGATCATGTATATTGTACCTGAGTTTGCCCCGCATCCCTCTTGCTTTCAATTCTTGGAGATGGACGGGACAATTTCTTGCCCAATGTCCAATCTCCCCACACTTGAAGCATGGGTCATTAGTAGCAACCTTTTGCTTCTTCTCTTGTGGTTTGGGGGGTACCCTTACCACCCCTTTCCCTTTTCCCCATACGGGTCCTTACCCTTGGCAACCTTTGCCTTGGGTGTGGGAGGGCCTTTTCTTGTTCCCACCTTCATTGATGGTGAGAACGGTAAAACCCTTTTACCCATGGCCGCCTCGGCCGTTTTGAGCATTGAGTGAAGCTCACCAATGCTTTTTTCCCAGCATTCATGTTGTAGTTCAACACGAATGTCTCGAACTTCTGGTAAGGCCCTTGAGGATCAAATCCGTGGCCAATTCCATCGAGACAGGACAATTAAGCCTTTCGAGGCGGTAATATGGCTTTTCATCTTAAGTACATAAGATGAAACCGATTGGTTGTCGTCCATACGACATGCATGGAGTGCTCGAACCGTTTCGAAGCGCTCAACCCTCACTTGCTGTTGGAACGTTTGCTTCAGCTGGGTTATTATGTCATAAGCTCCGTGTTGTTCATACTCCTTTTGGAGATCCGGAGTCATGCTTGCTAGCATGAGACAAGACACTTGGACGGAGTCCTTAGTGTACTTTAGCCAATCGTTATAGGCCTCCTCAT